>JAHREE010000280.1:3684775-3695427 GCA_033628505.1 Tringa tobata
TTTTTTTTTTTCTCATGGTAGATCTGGTGAATGCTGAACAGAAGCCAAAATTTTATTAGTTTTCTTTCCTTTCTACCCTCAAAATGACTGGGCTGAAATCTGTAAAGATCCTGTAATTGGATAAGTGTGAAAGGTCCACTCTGAATCTTTTTTTGAGATTCCAAAGGCAATTCTGAGATTAAGCAAAAGTTAACCAACTCCTATGGCAGTTCACATTTAAACTGCCTACATTCCCCATAATAATTCATCATTTCAAGCAAGAGCTGGGATATTTTTAGGCTCCCAGTGCCTCAGGGTAGGAGCCTGAGTCTGGTGGGAGATTTATCAAGGTGGAAAGGTACTAATAATTTTTGTAGGAAACCCTAGGTCTTAGGCTGGCCCAGCTGCCTTGCAGTGCTTCTTTGCTGAGGTGTTTTATTCCTTCTTTTATGGGAATTAATTTCTGAGAAATGAAAAATCAAACAAAAAAATCAAACAGTGCCCTGAGATAACGTGATGGGAGGAGAAAGAGAAACAAATTCATGCTGCTAAACTTCAGAAATTGAAATGAATTGCCGGAGTTAGGTTCATCACAGCAAGCTCTCTGTACATTCCATGCAGAATAGAGGTGCTAGCCCATCTCCTCTGATTGGCACCTAAAATTAGGGTGGCTCCTTTCCCCCCCTTCCCCTCTTACCAGGCAGATATGGTTTCCAGGGGCAGAAGGTGTGCCTTTGGTGCAAAGCTGTGTTAGCTTCACCAGAGAGATCGTAACCATAATGGGAACCAAGTTTTAAGCTGTAGTTGGATCACGGTAGAAACAGAGGAGCTATTTTAATGAAAACTGCAATATATGTTGGTTTGTAGGCCAGCCAACTCAAGGGTAAAGGTAACAAGTGTCACTGTAGGTAGGAGATACCTGTTTATACGTGGTCAAAAAATGATAAAAAGATACACAACTGTAAACTGTGTACACATTATACAAGCAAAACTTATGTAGTTTTTCTTGTTAATTTTCAACCTAGTTTATGCATTCAACTGTAGGACACATAAGATATGCTCTTTTAGAACTTTTTCCAGGTCACTCATAATGCTTAGGTGTTGAATCATGCTTGTGGTTCATATACAGACCTTGGAATTATAAGCCCAGATACCTTTAATGCTTGAGGTATAGCCTTCTCCAAGGCTTCAATGCTTTGTATAGCCCCTTATGCTTGTACAAAATAAGTGTAGCAGACCAGATCATAACAAATCAAAATGAAAAAATGATTGTTTGCACTCATTTTGCTCTGATGCAGATGACTAATGTGAGGTGCAAGGCAGCAGGGAAAAATCAAAGCAGCAGCATGTTTACAGTAGGGTCAGAGGTTTGTTACGCAGGTGGTGAGGCATGAGCATCCTGAGCATCTTCTATAAATGGATTTCTAGCTTCTGAAAGACTTTCAAGGTTTACTCTTCCCTTGTGCACTGACTGACAGGTTGCATTTCAGCTGAGGAAGCAGTCATGCACTTCAGGAAACATTCCAAAATATTTACCTTGCTGAATTTAAGATTACTGTAACTCATAATAGTTTGCAAGATGGTTAGAAATGTATTGCTAAACTGTAAGTAGCATTTCTCTCTGAAGGACAGTAGAATTTAAGGTCTTATTAAAAAAGCTGAGTCAATGTCACAGAGCTGTACAATGGAGAGAAATAACTTATCCTAAAACTGTAATGAGACCTGCGTATTGCCATTGTCACTCACAAAACATGCATTTTTCATTATGTATGAATGTGATAAAGATGTCATGGATGGCCACCTAACAACATAAAAACTAAGAAAAAAAAAAAGTGGTATTTTGCAATTCAGTAGTTACTGAGTCTACCTTCTGACGTGTAACCAGGGTAGGGAGCTCCTCTAGAGAATTCATTGTTACAGCATACTTTTTTTATTATTTTTTATTGTTTTCCCTTTGTATTGTACCTTTTGACAGACTGGCTTCTACTGCTGTTTGTCTGGATTTGTTCTGGAGTTCCCATGGTGTATGAGGCACCTGTCTGGCTTAATTTAGTTGAAAAAAGTGTAAAATACTTAGATTTATGCTCTGGCAGCTGTCACAAGAGAAAAAAAAACAAATGTTATTTTTATTAGTAGGCAGCTTGCTCTTTCAGTGCAGAGGTTCAGGCTTTCTGCTGTGGCTGCTGTCAGCCCTCCCAGCAGTGATTCAGGATCTCTTAGTCACAGAGCAGGGGTGGGCTGGGGATTTCTGCTGGCTGGTTCATCAGAGCCGAAGGATTATATTTGGTTAAGGTCAAACCACTTTGAAATATCAGAAATGTAGGATGATGAAAGGAAGCTGAGCAGTAAGTTTTGAATTAATCAAAATTCAAAAGCAAGTATGGGAAATATATGCTTGTTGTGGGTAATGTCTTGGTCAAAAGTTTACACTGGGTGTAAGCCTGGACAAAGTTTGAGCTACTATGTTGTCAAAGCAGTATTTTCTTCTAGTCCATAAATAAGCAAACAAAATCTTTGCTTCTGAAAATTCTGCAACTTTGTTGCTTTATAATGAATCTGGATGTTGAGAACCATGTTGAAGGAAAAAAACACGTTGCTACTTAGCTGTGACTAGAACGCTTTGGAGCTGAAGAACTGATTTTTCATTTGGACTCAGTAAATGTTGAATCAGAATTAATCTAGTGGGTCTTCTCTTTTATTAGGGAATGCAGGAAGACTGTCAAATTTTAGCAGCTTTGGAGAAAATGGAGAGAAATGCTTCTTATGTCAATGAAAGAGATATAAAGGCTTTTGCGATTACTCAGATGTTATGCTGCATGGTACAAAAAGAAAATAAATTATTGAAAAAAAATTCCTGGAGAAAATGAAAGGCCACTTTCATTTCCACATCACTTCGAACCGCAAGTGATGTTTAAGAAAACCAAAAGTTCTGGCAGAGGGAAAAGTCTGAAGTGATGAAGGGATATGTGTAAATTTGGCTGCTTGTTCCTATATACTTACAAAGAATGGGAAAGGATCTCCTTTCATCTCGGTGATTTACGGGTGTGGAGCAATGTGAAGCATAGGTGTTTCTGCAGTTTCAATGGGCTATGTCTAGTCGAGTGTGTGTCAGCTCTGAAATTTTGTTTGGCTTCATGGTCCACTAGTTTGGATATTAGCAACAAGGTCCAGGATCCAGAAATGCAGTATTTGATGATGGAATCACTTTTGCACTTAAGGCCAGTTTTAACCTTTAGTATTTTATGTAGGGTACAGTATACCTGCTTCAGACTTACAGTAAGTTTATGAATCTGGATTGAGTTGTGTAAGTATTTTCTAGTAAACTTCATTGATTTTAAGCATAAATAAAAATTATTTCCTTAAGCAGAGTTCTGTGACTTCTCTAAAGTTTTATTTTCTTAAGCTAGCAAACAGCTGGATGAGTAGTTACTGTTTGGGTGTAATTTGCCTTCCTGATCCTATTGACTGTTTTCTATATTGCATAATAGAATTAAAGATATAGTAAGATGACCATCAAATTATTAAAACTTTATTATGTTAATCTCAAAAATGTGCAGAAGGAAGGTTTCACGTTCTGAAGTTTATGAGGTTAAAAAAAACCCAAAACACCAAAGGAACCTTTAGAAAGAGCATTAACCTTAATAATGACTTCCTATTTTGTTTGTGCAGCTGTATCAGAAAGTAGTGTCTTCTAGTGTTACTTTAATATTAATTCAGGCTTTGTAACAACTGGCAATAGAGCTGTAAGCGGATGCTTTGCAACCTGTAGCAGATATTCGATGAGAGATCCTTGGAAGGAAATGGATTGAGGACATTATTGAAATATGTGTTAGTACCATGATCTTAAGCCCAAGATGATTTCCATAATCTTTCCTTTAAGAATTTCAAATGGGATTGTGTCAAATATTTAACCAAGCATAGCTCCTTAAAAAATAAAACTAATACTTATTGGAAGATGAGTAGGGCATCTTATCTTTAGTGAATTGTTTTTATCATAGTTTATCATCATTGTTATTTATTTTGTTTCCTTCTTTCTGCGTTTATAAAGCAAAGCATAAGGGGGAGCAAAATATGTTTTTTAAAAGACTGAGTTCATATTCTGAGGGTTTCTAGATAGCAATCAGGAATAGGTGAAAACCACACCATAGCACAGAAAGAAAACCTGTGAGGTTTTTGTGTACAGCTCATATTTATATGCCCAGAGAAAGCTAATTAACATGCTCACCATAAAAAAAAAAAATTAAGGAAAATAGACTGAATGTTATTTTAAAGGCTATCAGGGGTTTTCTAAATGAAGTAATATTTTAAATCTTTTCCTTCTAACTTTTAGCTAATCTGCTACCCATAAATCCCAACCTAAGAATGTTTTAAGGTGTCTTGCCTTTTCAGACCAAAATGTTCACACCATCTGAATCTGGAGCCAACAGCTTCAGCGATGTAAGGAGACAGAGAAATATACCTTAATTATAGAGGCCTGGGAGAGTTTTACTGTCATCATTAGCAAAGTTAACTTAAATATTGCTTGAGAAATTGTTGATGTAAAATAAAGAATGAACTCCCATGTATCTCTCTTAAGTTTGTATATGACATTTCAAAAATGCATGCAGTATCATGGAAGGTCTTAATGACCTCTAACACTGTCACTATGACATTTTGACTGTCTCACTGTTGATTCTTCTGCATTGTCTACAAATAATGACCGTACAGTAGTCTTGCAATCATTATTTTGATTTTTCTTCTTGGGATTTATCCTGTATCACTAAGGAACTAAGTCTGTTTACTCTAACTACACTTTTATTATCCTTTTCTAAGATGACTTTATGAGTTTCCCTGGCATCTGCTGGAAGTTCTCTGTTGCTCGCATTCAACAGTCATAATGCCCCACAATATGCAGGTTAATATATTGCTATGTAAACAATAAACAAATTTATTTCTTTTCCTCACTAGGTTTTAATCTGACATTTCTCCTTTAGAGGCTGATTCAGTGAAACAGAGTTAGATAAAGTAGATGGGGGGAAAAAATGTGTTAAAACTCTAGAGTGGCTGGTATAATACTGATCCACAGTTCATCTGTGCCAGAAAATAATCTATTTCCACCACTTATTTCCTATGAGTTGCTATGAAGATGTACTTGACTGATATCTTAACATTCAATACACACTATTGCTAAACTTACATTTTATACTTGAAAGTTCTGTAATTTCCTTGGCTCTATTATCAATGATTTATGGAACATTCTGTTAAAGTAAACATTGATAGCATCAGGTAGTCCTTTCAGAACAAAAGAAAATGATCTTATTTCTCTTAAAAGTAGATGGAAAAAATAAGAAGACAGTATTTGCACCAATGCAATCCAAATTTTGTTCTTTATATACAAAGTTATTTATGTCTAGAATATATTGAAATACAAGAACTGTACAGAGTAGAAATGACAATATGTTGAAAGTTACAGACTTTTAACCTATAGAAGGCAATGTATCTTACAGATGCAGTTAGTATTCATCAGCTAACATTTTTAGTAACATCTTTATGGAGGATCTGGAAGGGTGTTACCATGAAATAACGACAACCTCAGAAAAGGATATCATCTCAGAATTGCTGAGGTATTTATTACACTCCTCAATTACAAGAGGGCTTTCTGGAGTCTTCAAAGCAAATAAATTAATCAGTGTCAAGGAATAGAATATTAAAATAGGAGAATGCTGAATTTAATTTTTAAGTCCGCTTTAGAAGATGAAAATGGGTATGATTTTAGGCTGTGCCTGGGGCTTACATAATTTGCCCATGATGCTGCTATGAGGATACGGATGGCAGACAGAAAGGTTCTTCAAATATTGTGGAAGTTACAAAACTAAATACTGAAATAATTAGGTGACTATTTCTTGGGACTAGAGGGAAATATACCATGGAAAATACACTCCTGAAAACCACTATCTCTGCGCCTCAGTTCGCTTCCCAAGAGCAAAATCAGTACCATAGATTGAGAGGGTTTATTTTTCTGAAAGTGATGAACATAGAACGCTGCCTAGTTTTCCAAGGAAACAACCTTCTCTATTTTTGTGTACATACATATACTTGGATATATCTTATATACATGTGTGAGTATGTTAGTTTCTTTAAAATCTTTAAACCCACTGGTTAATATCATGCGTATTTGTCACAGGAGAGCCAAAGGTGTTGTTATCCCTGCAGGTTCTGTGAAAGTAGGTGACCGGGGAAAGCAAGACATTATGTGTTCTGAGATGAGGCAAGGCTTTTTAGAAGCATCTTAGATTTTTAAGGAGACCAGATGAGTTTGTTTTTTTTTTTAGCTAGGTTTTTTTTTTGTGTAGCTAGTAGGAAGGCTACTTCAGCATTGTGTTTTCGTCTTTATTTATCCTTTTATTTTTTAATGTACAGAATACCATCTCTTTAGAAATGGAGATCTGTGTTCAGTGGTCATCTGTCAAGGCCATACAGATCACACATGTAAGTAAATGTGAGTAATGTGAATACACTCACCTCCCCTTCATCAGTGACTGTTCACTTGTGTTACTTCAGACTTTGACCTTGGTTTAAACATTGTCCAAATTTCCCATCTCATTTTACTAACTCTATATATAGCTTATTTTAGATCCTTTTTTTCAGTTATCAGCTATTGCCAACTGACAGATAGTGAAATTGTTATGCTAGTTCAGAGCATCTTTTATAGTCAGTCTATAAAACAAAAATATGTCAGGATTGGCATAAATAATTTGGGCAGAGAACTAAACAGAAGACTTCTTGAGTGCTACTCTGAATCTCTGAAAACCACTCTTTGTTCAAACAAAACTAAGAAATACTGAGTTACACACAAGAACTGTATGTGTGACAGAATGATTTTTCTTCACTGTGTTCCTCACTCTTTGACTTCTATTTTTCACTTTTTATTTAGAATATTTGTTTATTTGGTTACTTCTATTGCAGTTTTCCAGCATGGACTGGGAAATGACAGTTGGGTCATTAAGCTTCCATTAAGCCTTCCATTAAGATTCCTATCCTTTGCAAAAGCAAAGATGTTTTCCAACAGCTCTGATTACTTGGACTACTCTTGTTGTTTATGCAAATATTCAGGTGTTCCTTAGATCTTTCTAAATTCTTGATGTCCATAAATTCTTGTGTAAATTATTTTCAAAATGTTGGATTGAAAAAAATATATATTAAATTGGTTTTTAATTAGCTTCATTTTTATGTTATTTGCTATCCCATGTTACTCTGAGAGAAGCCACTAAACTATATTACTCATTTTAATAAATATTGCTCTTTTCTTGTTGTAATTCATCCTAGAGTCTCCTTAGTCTGTCTCCACTGAATTGTGTCCAGGTGGACAATTCATACTATCCTTCCTTGAATCCCACCAAATTCTACATTGCCCTGTTTGGAATGGATTACATATTAATCCAGCTGAAATTACACTTCTGATTTGTAGAAAAGGTACTGTAACACTTTCAAAGATGTTTTTCCCTAGTCATTATACAACATGTTGTTTCCCTGATTTGATTTTAATTGCACATTTACCAAAGAGCTTAGCTTTTCACAGTGACAGTCAAGTCCCCTTTCTAAACTGGTCCTGATAATTAAGAATCTTCATGGTTTGTATGAATGTGAGCAAACTTGGTTTTCAAAGGGATTGTCATTTTGAATAACTAAGTCAGACCTTGACCTTTTTTTCAAAAACATCCAAACCCCAATAAAAGAAATAGGTCCTAAATTCTGCCATTACCGTTACATAGATCGTGCAATACTCTAGTGGATACATGGCACAGCTATGCAAAATTCTATTATTTTGTTTGCTTCTTTCTTTATCTTATAATTCAGAACTCAACTTCACAGTGAATGGTATGAACTGTACCTTACTGAAAATAACACTGGAGTTTTTTGGGAACACATTTCTCTTGGAACTATACTAGCTTCCTTTCCAGCCAGCTATCACTGACAATGATAGAAGAAGAGAGTTTTGAAAATTGTACCAGCCACAATTTTTTTGGTAATACAGAAACACAGAGAAAAGCCACTACAACAACCAGATTTTTGGTCCACCTTGTGTAAAGTGGGTTATTCTAAAACACACAAAAAAATTTAACACTTAAACATTTATAAGTCTTTTGAATGTCCGAGCTTGAAGGACAGATCTGGATCTTGCCTGGGCTGTCATTTAATCTGACTTAATTTGGTTCCCTGACTAGATAGGCATAGTCCAGGAATATGAAAAACAAGATGAAACTCCCTGTGAAATAATGTCTCCGAAAGCTACTTTAAGGGCCTGTGTTTTAAACTCATGTGAACCCACAGGGGCATTAGTGCCTCATTAACAATGGCAAGAAGGTGAGATAATCATCTGTTATTTCTTGTTTCTCTAATTGTGCTCCTTTGGGAACCTTTCTAGGTTTGTCATTTTCCTTCCAACAGCAATTCTATTAGCACCCTGGGAACAATGCAATACATTGCAAAGATTATCTTCTCAAACTTTATATTTTCTATTTTGAAAGGGACAGAAAGAACAGGAGTGTACTGCATTGCTGCTGCCACGAGATTATTAATGTCATTCCTTTCTATGGCTCAGTGAATATTTAAGCACCTTGTGCAAAAGTGGAACATACTCAGCAGGAGACACTGGAAACTGTCCCTCCCTGATGCTTCACGACATGGTTTCAATCTTTTCAGGGAAGGGAAGAAATACAGGCTGGGTGTTCAGTAGAACAAAATGGGTGCCCAAATCAAGTGCTCTGCTGTTCATCAATGGTTCACAAGGTTTTCTGGACAAGTGCACTCATCTTTGCCATTTCTCTTGCTTTCTTTTGCTATAGATACCTTAAGCAGTAAACAGTCAAGTTTTACTCTACATTTTCTCTGCCTACTTCCCATTTAGAATCTAAATAAAAAAAATGAAGCATTTGCTGAGCTGTAATCTTGACCAAGTACTTCTTAACGATGGTTACCGTGATTATTTGTTATTGTTATTGTTTGGGGAAAAACTATGAATGGCCTAAGGCTCTCGTATAGAGGTTTTCTACAAGTGCATAAATGTGCTCAAGAATCTTGTAATGGGGAAACTAACTTGTAAGGAAGTGGATTTTGAATTTAAGTGTAGTAGAAGAAAACAGAGGTCATGTGAGCTGGAGGTTGTGAATAAAATGAGATAAAAGAAAGAAAGGGTTATTTCTTTATGCAAATTGCAATTCTGCTAATTTGTACATTATTTCCTCTGGCAGAGACTAAAGTTGGCTTTTTTTCCTTCTGAATCCCATCTTCTCCCTCTTATTTTTGTATTTTGCTTGTAAAGTTTTATAACCTCATAGCTTGAAAGGCTTTCATATAATTCTGTTTACCTGTTGTGAAATAGGTTTCTGTGGGCTTATTTGAAAAGCCAGTTCCTTCTGTAACTACAATAGCATAGCAATAATCTCCTTTACGTGGAATTTATGGCATTCAGTACTCTTGTAATTTCTTTAACAAGCCTTTATAACCAGATTATAGCAGAATTTCTGCTAATGTCTTTGTATTAGCTGTTGAACTTGTTTCCGTCAGCTGTACTTTGTTTATCCCTGTAACTGCAGCCTTTCTTTAATAACCTCATTACTTTGTAGCTTTGTCCTTGTGATAGTCTTACTCTTGTCTTGAATTTCTAAAATATTAATGACTGCTGTTTGTCTGAAGCAATTTGTGCAGGATGTCATGTTTTCACTGTGATCACAAAAGCATTACTAAAGTTTAAATCCATTCGTGCCGTTGGTATTATATATGATCTAAACAATAGACTTAACTTCTACTTCTGCTAGTTTGTAGGTGTGCCTGTGCCACGCTCATTTAAAATTACCTCCAGTAGTCAACACAAAAGGCAGGTAATTGGGACTTTTTACTTCATTTTAGATGTTTTTTATTTCAACCAGGTTGCTGGGTAGTGGCTGAATATTCTCCTCTGACAGCAACTCTGTCTTCTCATTATTGGCTGAAGTGTTTATCTAACACATTTTTTGTTCATGAAGATGTTTCTAGAGAATTTCACTTCATGTAGAAATGTAAAATAAAGAAGACCTTGTGAATTGCCATGATGGGTTCAAGAATGAAGAGCCGTAAAAAAACAGTATTCAACCTCTCAATAGAATTTGTATTTAGTGCTCACTGGTTTCCACTAAGTTTTCTCTTTGCAAATTAAGTTACCAGATCTATTTTCTCATATCTCTTTGTATGGAACATGTCAATACATAAATTGCTGCAAGAGGTTCTTAATCTCAATTCCACTGAATTCAAAAGTGACTTTGTTTTTCTACACTGGGCAAAAGCTGCATCTGAGTTTCTTCTTAATTTGTGAAGTGTAGATGTTAGCATGCTGTGGTTTATGTAATATATAATAATATATATTGTATATGTAATATATATAGGCTGTGTAACAGCAAAGCTGATATTGCTCTGGAAAGCTAGCATCTTAAATTTCTTGCCTTTTGTGATGTCTCTCACGACAGCTATATTCCATTCACATTCTTTAATTTATCCCCTTGATGCTGTTGGTGATCTTCACTTGTCATACCAAGTCTCTGAAAACCATTCAGGTCATGGTCCGTATCTTACTGTTTGTCCTGGAAAATATCTAACATGCTTTTAGGAATTGTAAAAATAGTAGTCTTAGATTTTACACCTACCGTGGGTTAAATTTA
>JAHREE010000280.1:3697919-3756479 GCA_033628505.1 Tringa tobata
GATCTATTTTCTCATATCTCTTTGTATGGAACATGTCAATACATAAATTGCTGCAAGAGGTTCTTAATCTCAATTCCACTGAATTCAAAAGTGACTTTGTTTTTCTACACTGGGCAAAAGCTGCATCTGAGTTTCTTCTTAATTTGTGAAGTGTAGATGTTAGCATGCTGTGGTTTATGTAATATATAATAATATATATTGTATATGTAATATATATAGGCTGTGTAACACAGCAAAGCTGATATTGCTCTGGAAAGCTAGCATCTTAAATTTCTTGCCTTTTGTGATGTCTCTCACGACAGCTATATTCCATTCACATTCTTTAATTTATCCCCTTGATGCTGTTGGTGATCTTCACTTGTCATACCAAGTCTCTGAAAACCATTCAGGTCATGGTCCGTATCTTACTGTTTGTCCTGGAAAATATCTAACATGCTTTTAGGAATTGTAAAAATAGTAGTCTTAGATTTTACACCTACCGTGGGTTAAATTTAACATCAGTAGGAGACCCACTGTCTATTTCATCAAGGTCTGGTTGTTTTCACAGGTAGCTGCTTTTCATTCCATGTCACAGACTTCTGCTGTTCTATGCTATTTTATTCTATGCAGACTTTTATCTACCTCCTTCATCTTAGAGGGTATCTAGCATCTGTTATTTTTCATTCTTTTATTCACTACTTTTAATGGGTTGAATGGCATGTGAGGTATAGTGTGTTCCTTAGGTAAGGGCTTTATGAATATATACATATTTATTTATAGATACACATAAATATACATACAGAAATTGCATAATTCATTTTTCCTTTCTTTTTCATGGTAGTGCTGACAACTTACTCTTGAAACAACTGAGGGGTCACCCCTGTCAAGCTCCATAGCATTAGGAGAAGCAATACAGAAAAAGTCTAAAAGGAGAATGGATGGAGCTTCTTGCTGCTCATCAAAACTTTTGCTGTGTTCTAAATCTCTTCTTTATATACAACTGCATTTTCTCGTTTTGAAAAATAAAATTCAAGGTGTTTTATCCCCTAAAATATATTCCTCAATGAGGACTAGGCATGAATCAGAGCTTTGAGAATGTTAGTAACATTGTTCGAAGGTCACCCCTGCCTCCCTTTTTTTATAGTGTTGCATCAGTTAGTTAGGATGGAGACAGTACTGACGTGACTGTGACTGAGTCACCAGATCTATTGTCCATCACTGCTTCAAAGCCTTTGTGATATTCAAGTGGTTGAGACCTTAAGCCTTGCAGAGGATGCTGCAAAAAGGTTCTTCTGCTACCGGTGCTGGTGAGGGACCTTTGTGGGCTCACATGCTTGGCTCATGCCTCTGTTCCTCTGCTTATAGGACCACTTCTCCCTTCAGTGTGAACAGGAGAAAAAAAATGATTGTTGTATAACAGGCGGTTGATTTTTTTTTTTTTTTGCATTCTGTTTGCAGTTCTTAAGTAATATAAACTCTTTTTTCCAGGAAAATCCTGTATTGATAAAAATATTTATAACTGCTTCTCTTGGATACCTTTGAGAGAATGTGATTCAGCTAGCAGGTAGTCAAGGAAAGGTTGCTGCGAGGTAGTCAGCAATGAATATGAACATGAGGCTTTTGAATTGACAGTTGTCAACAAGAAGGGCACTAAATAAGTCTGATTCCCTTTGTTTGAGTCTTTCTTTTACCTGGGGCATGTCCAACCATCAGGGTGCTATTTATCACTGCCAGTTTTATCAGCCATGCTAGGTAAAGCAGCCACAGCAGCAGCTGAGGAAGATTTAGATCTCAAAATGGGGAGAGTGACAGGTGACTACGGATCGTAGGGCAGAAAACAAACATGTGACAATAAGAGTATAAAGTACATGAAGCTGGCACTGCATGACAGCAGTCTCCTTTGGACAAACACGTTGTGTTCAAAGCCGCAGCAGTAATAACCTTCATGCTTTCACATGGAGAGAACTCTTTTTTTTTTCATGACTGAGCTACTGTTTTAATGCACATAAAGAGAAGTAGGAGGGCAACCAGCAAGGGTCTGTCCATATAATAGATTTCAATAAAATCTGAGCATCACGCTACCTGTAAATCCAAGATTCATTTTGTGCTTTAGTTTCCTTTGGTTTCCTTTTGGACTGACATCTTGTCTCCATTTCCTCCACTGTATTTTATACAGGTCTGCACATTCTGAGACAATGATACAGATAGCCATTCTGAGACTCTGCAATGTGTACATTAGTGATATATTTTACCATGGTAAATCGTTGGTTCTTACAATAGATTGCAATTTTCTGCAGTGGGAATTAAGAATTAAACCATGCCATTGCTCTTCTGAGAATTAGACTGGGTTATCAGTGCCAATTGCTGGATCAAGCCAACTAACCAAATGTTAGCAAATTATCCTTGGAAGTTATTTATACTATCACTTTGTCAAGCCTGACAGAAAAGTCATTTATTTAGCCACGAGTATGATAGCAACTTCTATTTAATTTCTTTCTTGTGCTAAGCAAGCCTCTTCTAACCTAAATTCTCTGGTGATATTCTCCAAAATGTGCAAAAGTAACACAGACTCTTGATTAGATTCCACTGGCTTAGGAAAAAAAAAAAAAGAACCTATTGCTTTTCCCTGTAGCATGTTTCCCTCTTTATTCATGCATGGCTTTTTCTATTCCAGCAACCTTTGGGACATTAAATGCACCACCATCTTGGCATTTCTTATTGCAAATGCTGTAGGTGTAGGATGTTTTTTATCTGTGGTTATTTCCTGTGAATCATTTTGTGGGGTGATTAAATACATATTTTTCTCTCCCAAACATTCAGTCAGGTGAATGTGGCATACCTCTAAAGCCCAGCAACAAATTGATAAGATTACTGTGGAATTTGGTTTATAATATTTTAATAATGGTATCAATTGATAAATGGTAGACAATTTTGCAGATGTAGCTGCCCTAGCATGTGTTTGCTTAAGTAAAATGTGAAGTAGCAGAGCAGGGAAAGGGGACTTCCTCTGCAATATCATTAGCATTCAGAGTAACACAGGCCACGTTCCTAGATGGATATTATTTGATAGTGAGTTTAATGAGCATCTAGTTAAGTATGAGCATCTGCCTAAAGTAATTTTAAAAGCCATCTGTAAGGCTTTTGTTGTCAGTTTGCAGGACTTTCAGTGAAGCCTATTCCTTGCTAGCCAATTCATTTGGTACTGGTCTCTTTGGTGACCATGCCGGAATTACCTCCTCCAAGCAAATGTGGCCTATTTGTGTTGTGAAAATTGTTGATGGTATTTAATTGTGAAAAGCTGACAACTTACACATCACACAACAATGTATGTTTGTCTTAAAAGTGGTTCATAAACTCAGCTTTTCATCCTTCCTTTCTTGCTTACTGTTTTGAGAGGGCTTTAGCGGATCAGGGAGAGACAGGTTCTGTTTCATTGCTGTCTCAGCAAGTTGTTATTATGAACAATAAAACTGCTTTATTTGTTCAATGTTTTCTAGAAGAGTTTCAGTAAAATTGATACAACAATTGCTTTATGTGCTGTGTATTAAAAAGCCTAAGAAATATAACTAATCTGTTTTGCACCACGGGCATTGTCTTTTGCTTAGCTCTCTAAAGAATTTTAGAGCCTTTTCCCCCCTAAGGCTATCTATCTGTAAACATAAGCTTGGATAGCTGAATTCATTATGATTAAAAAGGGTATTTGGTTCTGCTTGTTTAGCTACTGTGAACTGCAAAACAAACACTCAGTATCAGTTGATCAAGAGGAGAAATCTTAGTAAAATATAATCTTTCTTTTGTTTGCTGCCAAATATTTGCTAGTTTCCATTGGGATCCTTGCTCGCATTTCTCTTCCTTGCTAGCAAATGGGACGTTCAGACTTTAAGAGCCAGCCTCTCAAAGATATTTAGCACCAGCTTGCCATTTTTTTCCACAGGAAACTGAGAATCTAAATAAATGTGAGGATCTAGTACTCCGTAACTGAATGGAGTACTAGAGAGGGAGAAAATGAAGCAGGCTAGGTCGAAGGGACAAATGCTGACAAGAAAACTTGAGGCAAGTGGTCCTGAACGATTCCTTCTAGATTAAATGAGACAATTGATAATGTAGTCCTTTGCCACCAGATTAGCTCACCGATTCCTTCTTTATGGATCCTGCTCTTAGAAAAGGAAAAGCTGAAAGGCAGTTCTGGTTGCTGACATTTGCATGGCTCTAAAGAAATTCTGTTATCTGAAAATTGCCTGTGTTGCATGTAGTAGAGGCTACGTACCGGCAGTCATATGAAAACCTGTTCACATAAGCAGTTTAGTTTTGTCAAAAATTTTAGATTTAGTTTAGCTGGTTTAGTTCTGTGGATACTCTGACGTTTTACTAGGCATAGGTTTGGTTGGCAAGGGAAAAAGAGGGTGGTAGCAAAAGATAGCATTTGGGGTCTGCAAGAGGCTGTAACGTTCACCTTGAGATTCTTGTGGTCACCTGGCTTGGAGCTGCAGGTGGTACCTGACAGTGCCATGCTTTCAGAGAGCTGGATACGAGCTGCAGTTACAGGGAGCTGCTAGCAGAATGGTAATGCAGAATTTATGTGAAAAGCTAACCCATTCAGCTGATTTCTGTGTTTTTCAAGACAGACTTGCTGTGTCCCCAGGTCACAGAAAGGAGCTGGAAGAAGAGAAGGAAAAATAAGTAACCTCTAAAAGTATACACAGAACTAGATTTCAGTTTCCCATGGTAAGAAATTTAAGTATGCCTCTAGATGGGAATTACAGCTGAAGTTTGTGCTTCATTTAGAAAAAACCCTAGGCAACCTGATGGGCCATCCCTCACTGCTTGTTATGATTGCCAATGCTTCAGTGTGGCCAAAAGTGTATGTCCATGAGAACTCTTCATTATAGGAACCTACCGTGAAAGCAGATTTTGCCTGACCTCCAGAATGGACACAAGCACAGTGTACCTTATTCTGAATGTAGGTGTCAATTTAAAAATAGGGGTTGCTGAAAAGTGGCACTTCTGGTTCTATATTCAGTCCCAAGTTCTTCAGTGACTAACTTTCAGGGTGCTTACTTGACTCCCTTTCAGATGTAGAAACAGGTGACTGTCTTAGTGTGAAATGTTTCTTTTTCTTAGTGATATTTTTTTATCAGCAGTAACTAGTAAAACTTCAGCAGGATGTCTTGGTGTCCCCTAATACACTCCCACAAAGAAGGCAATGCAATCAGAGCAGCACCTTAATTAAGACCCTCTGGCTAAGTGTTGTTTTTATTCAATTCATACTAGTATTGCCTGCAAGACTGACTTCCTGGGGAAGAACAGCCCCATGCACCAGTACATATGAGAAGCAACCCAGCTGGAAAGCTGCTTGGCAGAAAAGGACCTAGGGGTCCTGGTGGGAACCCTGGACGGACATCTCAAGGGTTCTGATGGAGAACAGGGTGAACACAAACCAGCAATGTGCCCTTGCAGCAAAGAAGGCAAATGGTATCCTGGGCTGCATTAAACTAAGTACTACCAGCAGGTTGAGGGAGGTGATCCTTCCCCTCTACACAGCACTTAGGAGGCCACACCTGGAGTACTGGGTCCATTTCTGGGCTCCCCAGTACAAAAGAGACATGGACATTCTGGAGAGTTCAACAAAACACCACAAGGATGATTAAGGGACACGGGCAACTCGCATATGAGGAAAGGCTGAGTGAGCTGGGACTGTTCAGCCTGGACAACAGAAGGATCAGGGGGATCTTAACAATATATATAAACACCTGAAGGGAGGGTGCAAAGAGGACAGAACCAGGCTCTTTTCAGTGGTGCTCAGTGACAGGACCAGAGGCAGTCAAAACACAGGAGATTCCCTCTGAACACTGGGAAATGCTTTTTTTCTGTGAAGGTGACCTAGCAATGTAATAGGTTGCCCAGGGATGTTGTGGAGTCTCCATCCTTAGAGATATTAAAAAACTGTCAAGACAGAGTCCTGGGAAGCTGTTTCTAGGTGACCTTACTTGAGCAGGAGGGTTCGACCAGATCTCCAGAGGTCCTTCCCACCCTCAGCCATTCTGTAATTCATATCTTCAGAAGAGCTGACCTTTGTATGCCATCTTACTTTCCATTCAAACTGCAAGTATAGTGCCAGAAGCCTCCCTGTTTCAGTTAATATCAAATGTGCATAAAAGCTATTTTTGGTCATCAACTCAGCTACTGCCTAGAGGTTGCAGCTGCTAAAATTGTACAGAAGTGTTAATTTTGCTTCAAGGTTTTGTCAGGAACAGCTGGTATTTTTATAGGCTTTGTATGGATTTATTACCAAGTAACATTTTGCCACTTAAATTTTTATTTTTGAAAATAGCAAGTTAATTTGCCAAACTTCATAGAACATGCACTAGGATAGTATTTTATTTCCTTTTATTTGTTTTATTTTATTTTATCAGTAGGTTAGTTTTTAAATAAATTAAAAGTTAGCTGTGTGAGTTTGGTATTAGGAGCTGAAGAATATTATGCCCCTGGTCAGGAAGGTGCTCTAAAATCCACATGACTCGGTCTTTAGAACAAGTACTACTTTTCATTCAGCATATACCAACTTGCTTTTCTTCTTTCCTACTGATTTTACCAGAAATAAGAATTGTTTTGTAGAAACCTACTGTCAGGTAGGATAATTTTGACATTTTCTCTTTCCTTTCTAATATAAGCTCAATATGTTGCTCTCATTAGGACCACCAACTGATAATTTGTTCAGTTTTGCTTGTTAATTTTTGTTGAAATTTTCCTTCACTGTTCTATAAGTTAAGATGTTGCATAAATATATATCAAACAGAAGAGTTGACTCAAGGCTTGTCAGCTTTGTAGGCAAAATAAAGTGATGGGGAAGCATGAAATGGATAGAAATGAAATTTTTGTTAGGGAGGTAAGGGGTGGTCAGGGAAGAAAAAAAAACTTTCTTATTCCTTCTCCTTTTATGCCAGGCCATTGCTACCTTACAGTACTGTGTTGCAAAGGATGGGCTCACAGAGACGCAGGTACCCCCTGTGACTCCCTCTCACAGTTCTCCTAGTTCAACACTTACACAGGATAATACCTAAGCAAAGATTACAGCAAAGTCCTATTTGGCTATTTGAGCCTATTTGGGTCATGCCCAAAGCTGTTGGTGCTTGTCAGCAATCATTTCTTTAGGTGGTTGGTCATGATGATGTAGGAGGAAAGGAGTAGGATACCTAGGGAGTAGTCCCCCACCCCTAACCATAACAAAGTCTCAACAAATTGATTGTTTAGGTCTAATACTGGTAGATTCAGCTGAAAAGGGAAAGGGTAGCATCAGTATTGCCAGCTGGAAGTGCTCAAGAGCTGTCAAAGTCCTGACATTTTTTGAAACCATGATTTTTGTTTTATTTAAAAAAATCTTTTAAAAGTAGGAACCTATAAAATATACTTTATGAGCCTTTTCTGTGACCGTGGGAGCTAAAAAATAATAGATCCTTGAGCGAGGGTTTTAACTAAAAGACATAAAACGTTGAGACACTTTTATAGAGCTGAAGCAATCACTTCGAGTTAGACAGGAACACCACCACCCTCTTTTCATGGTTAGGAAAGAAGCCTGGGATCTGTTGCTCTTTAAACTGCAGTTTTACCGCCAGAGGGTATCAGAAAATATTGTTCTGGGTTGGAGTGTGAGGTTTCCTGTTGTGACAGGGAGTGACCCCGCATCTCCTATCAGTCATGGATTAAGTAAAAATCTATAGTGGAATGTGGTTTTTCTGTGTACAAGCATGCTTGTTAACTCTAGTTGATGTTTAAATCTGTAACTTTTCATTCATCCATCCCTTGTCAGTTTAGCCTACTGAAGCAGCCAGGCAGCTCTTCTCGTTGAAGTTTTAAAATCAGAGGGGTTTTAGCAAGCATTGCTCAACTGAAGCAATATGATTAATTTGAAACCCTTCCCTATGGTTGACCTGTGAAACTTTCATAGGTGCAGCAATGTTGCTTTTGCTTTTAAAGGAGAGTGATACTCCCTCCCTCTAAGGGACACAAAACTTGAGATAAAGAGATAAAATATCCCCCTCGCCCTTAAAACCATGCAGCTTTACCTTGCTCTCTCCTTCCCCCTGGTTTAACTGTATTTTCTGTCTCCTGCCCTCAGAAGCACTAATGATCCATGGAGAATCTGAGTCCCCTCTTCCTGGTCCTAGTGAAGCTTGCTAATATATCCAGCAGACTTTGCTTCTTTCAGTTATAGAGGGAGAAGCACTCAGGCCATCACAAAGTCACATCTCCAGAAAGGCCAGGCAAATGAAGGACTAGAAATGCTAGAATGGACATTCTCTAGATCTGGACTAGGTCAGCACTGGGAACAGGATGCAAACTCTGTTTTGGAAGAGGAGGAGGCTGTCAGGGGAGCAAGAGAAATACTAGTAAAGGGAAAGGGATGCCTGTGTCAGAGACGGAAGGTTTGTTGCAGTCATCAGTCCTTTCTTCTTTGCAGTGGAATAACATTTCTTGTTTTAACATGTTGCCTGCAAAGCTGTTGAATACTAATTGCTCTACAGGCCTGGAAGAAGTTGTGATCCCGTGTCTTCTCCTGGTGTCCTCATACCACATTACTGTAGGCTGTGTCTCTGCTTCCCAGAGGGTTTGACAGCTCTACAAGGCTTAAAAGAAAGTCAGAACCACATGGCAAAGAAGCAATATTGTGTGATAATTGCTAGTGTGTGACTTGAGGCTTATAGCATGAAAATCAAGATGAAATATAAGTAGGATCTGAGAGCTATGCAAAAAGATGCTGAAGAACTTGAGTTTGTCACAGACAGTGAGAAGTTGGCATAGTTCACATGACAGATAAGGAGTGACAGCATGCCAGGAAGACCTGAAGGATAAAGACTGAGAATCAGCCATGGAATAACTGTAAATGTAGATGACTTCATAATTATATTTTCTTAATGGAAAAATATAAAAATTAATGGATAAACCGAGGCACAGAACTGGGTGGCTTGACTAAGGTACCTCCACAGACTAGCTTCAGAATCAGAATCGTTTCCAAATTATGAAGATCCAGGAGATAAAACAGAGGTCTCATTTCAATCTGGAGATGTTTGGGTTTAAGTAAATGGTTCAAAATTATACTTGGAACATAAGAACTTAGTCCACTGCTTGGGATGTCTCCTCTCATGAAAATTTGTCAGCACTCAGAACATGCCAATTGGAATAGTTGGCCTCTTTCTGCTATTTCATTTGGCTGGAAAGCAGAAAAAGGATTCAGGCATGGTATTTTTAACACATATAGGCAAAATTCCACTTGTTCATTCATCCAAAACAATTAGCTGTTTTGATAAGTCAAAAAATTAAATATTTTGCTCAATTGTAACAGGAAGCACAGGCAAAGAGCTTTTATATAAAATATTCATGAAAATTTTATGCCAACTTAATTCTTGTACTTGAATGTCGTTATTTTGCTGCCCTCAAAATAATTGGGGATTTTGTCCATCCTCTTGGATAAGAAGCCAAGAGATTGAAGTTCCTAGAACTGGAAGGGTATAAACATTTTTTATTTTCTTTTAGTTCTGAGTGAGCTAATTTCAGCATGTGTCTTTGGTAAGCGCAAAAAAAAAAACCTAGCTCTGCAACCTAACAACAGTCTGCTGACTGCTTTGTGAGTAGAAATTCACTCTGTTTTTTGTAAGTCCCTAGTGCAGGGTGAAAATGCAACTTTTTCTGGTTTGTTTTGTCTAGACCCAGACAGAAGACCAGCAGAATGGCATATTCTTTCCAGGAGATAATTAAAAAAGGCAGTGTAGGAAAGAACGTTTTTTCTTCATTTTTCTAGTAACACCAAGGTTAGATTGGTTACAAGTAATTTTGTAGTTAGTTTAAGCTGAAAGAATGTTTAAAATAAAATTTGTTTTCACAATTTATGTTGCATTTTATGGTTGATCTGGTTGGAATATACACATACATTATTATTACTATTACTTCTTGTTTTCAGCCAAACCTTGAACTGACTGGCCATGTGGTCAGATGATCTCCAGTGAGTAATCAAAAGAAGGAGGTGGAAATGTCCATCAGAATGATAGGATGGGTAAAATATTACTTGGTTTAGAAGAAAATTTAGAGCTGCAATTTAAGGCAGTGGAACGAATTCTGTAATTATTGTTTCCAATGTGTGAAAAAGAGAAGAGATATTTATCAAGCTGTTCTCACTGGATAGATAGTGCTTTCTTCTGCAAACATGATTCTGAATGGTTAAAGTCTGGACCAGATTTCATAGTTCAGTGACTGACATAGAGAATGGAAAGTATGCAAGGAGAGCCAATGAAAACTAAATTAGTTATTCATGAATTTCATACAAACTTAGTGAAAACACATTTTTTTTCCCTTTTGTTTCTGCAGTTATAATAGGCTGCTTTTAGACTGAAAATTGCAATGGAAGAAAAATATATTGCTTAATAGTAAAATTTATCTAGTAACTAGAGGTAGTTGGCTGGAAAAAATTGTATGCAAAAGTTTGGTTGATTATCAGGAGATAATGCTCTGTCTTTTACATAAATACTTGACAAGAATCTAATTGTGACCGGTGAGAAATGTAACACAACTGAGCTGCTTCAGAGTTCTGTGATGCACAGTGGAAACTCTTTCTTGCTGTCATCTCTTAGACATTATGTGAAGGACTGATCAAGTCCTCAGAATAATATAAGTGGACAGATTTGAAGAATACAACATTATGTTATTTTAGTACCTTTCATTTCTCCATTGCATAAAAGCACTTTTGAAAGCAAGGAGGTAAACTCTGGTCATTGAGTCACTATGCGTCTTGAAATGAAACATCATTTTGCACTCTGCAATAGACTGAAGAGAAACTTGAGTACAAGAATAGAATTATGGACAGAGAATCAGTCGGGAATTTAAACAGCTCTGTTCACTCTGCCTTATCTGTAGGTGTTCTTACAAAAATGACCCAGTTTCCAGATGTGATACAAACTTTATGGAGGTTCTGAGATGTTTCAATGCATTTTTATAGCCCTTGAATTTTTGGGAGCTGGCCAACAGTGGAAGTGACAAGATACCTTGAGATGTTGCTGTCGAGAACTTTCCAGGTGCAATCAGAAGTGTTGGGAATCATGAAAGACAGACATTTTTTCTATTGAATCTGCTTCCATTTGCAGACTCTAGAGGTCTGAATCTCATTTATTCCAACCTAAGTCAGAAGTAGTGCTATTGAATTCAGTAGGTGTGACAGAGGTCAAATCAGTGTAAGCGAGATCTAAATCCAACCTTCAAAAGGTTGGATAAATTTTTGTAAAGATTATTAGAAATTCAGTATGCTTATCTATACTGAAAATAAATTCAAAACTTTTTGAAGTTTTCCAGTTAGCTAGAGTGGTCTGTTTCACAAGAGAAGAAATCTGGCAGAAGTATAAACATTATCCACAATAATTTAAAAAAATAACTCAGGGAATTATATTCTTTCTTCGATTTTTGAGTTGTGTTTTCTGCCTGGAGAGGTACAAAGTTGCTGAGACAAATTATCCTAATTTGTTCTTGTTTGTGTGAATAGGTTTTGCAGCAATTTTTCAGAGGTGCAGGTGACTGGGTAAACTCTAATAGTCAGTGAAAAGAGTGGTGCTTTCACATGGTGATTCATCCCAGCCAGATGGGGTAGAACAGCTTTGGATGTGTCTGTCTCTACCCAGATGACAGAGGGAGACCTCACACTATTTACAAGCAACAAAGCTCCTTCCCAGAAAACCAAGCATCCAAAAAGAAAACACTTCTTGCAAGGGAAACTTTGACCATGAAAAGAAAGGAGAGAAATAGGCACAATGGAGACTCTTAGGGTCTTAATAATGTTTCTGAATTTCCATTGGTGGGTCCTACACCCATTCGAGACAGTTAGTGGTACAATGTAGTAGACTTATATCTAGTAAAGAAAAAGCATATGACCTTTCGTCATAGATAATTCTAGGAAAGTGACAAACATGATCTCAAAGATAATGTTTCACTGTTGGAAAATAAAGGCAGTAACACAGGTATGAATGAGATTGTAAAGGACAAGAATAATGTTTTATGTACCAAAATTCCAATTAGGTTACATTATGGTCTCTTATGGTTTACTGGTTTTACTAATGCAGCAATATTATGACAAATGAGGCTGATTGTACTACAATTAGTATAGTTTCTTTGTGGCTGTTTTTTCTAAATATCTAGAAAATTATGTATTTGGTATAAAACTAAAATTTAACACTGCACATAGCAAAAAGTAAAAGTGATTCAGCTTTCCAGAAAGCATGTTTTGCGCCCATGAAAATTCTCAGATTATTAGGGTTTTTTTAACTAACTGATGAATTGTTTATATTGCCTTTGCTCAATATTTATCTTCCAACCTTTTTCTTCTGCTTTCATTCAGAAAGCAGAACACATTCAGAAGACAGCTACTAATAGAATACGTGACAAAAATATGTCTTCTGAAGTGTTTTTTCTTCCTTTCAATGTCTCAGTGTTTCTAATTTTCAAGTATTTTCAGGTTATATCAGATATTGTGCCTGCTTTTTATTTGATCTGATAGAAGGATTTTCTATTGTAAGAGGTGGATTTTGTTAGAATCAATACATACATCTTGCAGGTGAGAGGAGTGAATGGCCTGTTCCACCAGATAGCCAAATGTAAAAGGACTATCTAGACTTCCAAAATCTTGGATTTCTTACTGTTAGAAGATTTCCCAGGTCTCCCTCATATTTTAACTGGTGATTATTATATTTTAATAATTTTGTAAGCTATTGCTGCATATTTTTAACTTGTAATTTCCCATCACATTATGAACAGCATAACTATATACTTTTGTAATTATATTTTATTTAACATGCATGGTAGTATGTGTTACATTGGGTTCTATTGAAGTTGCATGGACAAAGTTCAATCAATACTTTAACAGAGCAGTTAAACCACTACAAAACACTGTTTTGGTCTTTTTCTCTAACAAAATATATCAATCTGATTTGATTAAAGATGGAGTAAACTGAAATAAAAACTCCCTACGTTTCAGTTTTTATAGGACTGCATTTTCACATTCTAACAAGATCTTCCTCCAAAGAATGATATTTGCTTAGTTCTTCCCCTGTGACTTCCTGTCATCACATCAACTCAAATGCTTTGTGAGGATAGGAGTCTTTGCATTTTCTTTTAAAGTTTCTTTTGAGACTGAATAATGCATATAACAGGAACAGGGACAGCCACTGTGTGAAACAGTACAGCAACTGTACTTGCTTTTGTGATGCATGTTATGCAAACAAGAGTCAGTATATTGACTTTTCAAAATATAGGAGGAAGTAGTTGTAATGTTTTTGGGTTTTGACAGTACAATTTCTCCCTGCAGGAAGACACACAAGACCTAGCGATTAGTGAGCCAGAGCCCTGTAACTACTCCCTATTCCATAAATTCCTTCTGAGAAAGAATATCCAGTATTTTTAGGATGGGTAGACAAAAGAATCTGAAACTTAATGCAGTAACAGGTCACTTGGGAAACTAAACTTGTTGTCTTTCAGTTTGATTTCTCATGTATTTTATGTTATTTTCAAATATTGCCACTAGTTATTAGGCAGACCTTTCTCGGAGTATTCTTTCTTCTTGGGGGTAATCTTCTCTATACCAATGTGGCTATTTGAATTGGGAAGGAGATACTCAGTATTAGTAGCAGTAGCATCAGTCTAGCTATAGAGAAAAAGGCACTGAAGGTGTTGTTTCTGGAAATGTTCTGTCACCAACAGAATGGACTGCAGCGGGTATCTGAGTTGGATGTTTTAGGAGAATTTTTAGATATTGGATATTTTAGAAGAATATTTTCTGATACTGGTGAAGAATGATTCTTTTTGTGTTGATAGCGTGTAATCTTTGGCACCAAAGAGGTCTGAACACTATAAAGGTCTTAAACAATTTTTTCTAAATAGTTACCCCATCTCCACCAACAAACTTTCATGGTCAATAGAAAATACAGTAGAGTAACACTGATGAAAACATACGACATGCATTATGAAATTAAAAAAAAAATTGTAAAGGCTATTCTTATATTGTTGTTATTTACTTTCTGCATATTTATTACTAAAATGAGCAGAAGAGAACATATGACTATTGATGTATAAATAAGATCCATTGCTTTCATCCAATTAAAAAGTGAAGAGAAAAAGGCAAGTTTTGCTTCAATTCATACATTAGTCCTTCTATGAGACTTATTTTTGATGATCCATAACCTTTCATGCCCAACATTATCCTCTTTCTCAATTGCCAAAATTATGTAGGAATTCCATGGAAATTCCAGGAAACAGCCTGGTTTTGTACCCTCTCCATTGAAAATCAGGACTGATTGAGGTGCCCTTAGAACATATTCTTCTGGGAATCTGATGCAGATATAGCTGTCAGTTCAAATGGAGGGACCTGTTGCGGGTAGTTCTAGGTTGCCTGGGCTCTAGTCAGAAAGCAGGTTAGGACACGGATTTGTTCAAGTGTTGTTATGCTGGTATAAATATTACGTTGTCACCAACTGCATCTCCCCTTTGATGGTTGGAATATTCCTATCTTTCAGTCTAATATACTGATCTAATCTTATCTATGTGAGCACTGAGGCTGAGCTATCAAAAATTGATACATTTCTTTTTATCATTTGTATTTGTCATGGTCTTTGAGCTATTTTTAATTTACATGACGTTATCACTGTCCAAGTCCACATGAATCAACTTTTCAAGATATAGAAATAGATCAAAGACTCACTAGCTTCAAAACATATTGTGTCTTGTATTATTTCTCCAGTAACTGCTTTTGCACGCCCTAAGGCAGTCATCTGCAAAAAGTATTCTCTGACCCTCTGCTCCATATTTTTTTAACCTAACTAAATTTAATGATTCTTCTCAATGAAATGCCAGTACATGATTTCAGGATGCATTAAATTTCCACTTACAGCCTTTTCGAGGTAAGAATTGTAAATGAGTGCCTGAGTGCAGTAGCTGAACAGCTGTATCAATGTGTAGCGCTTGTTGGCTTCTCACTGAACCCCTTGCAGTTTGTCAGTGCTCCTCCCCATTTTAACAAGCTCAGATGTACCGTATTGCCATTTAGGAATTCCTAAATCGGTGATTATATTTCTAAATACAGTTTTGGTGTTCTGCATGTGATCCCGTGTTCTACTTCTTCCAACATCCTTCTGAATACAGGATTTGATGCTAGGAGAGTGTTAAAAAAAAAAAAAAAAAAAGGGAAGAAAATGTCCAGGCTTTACAAGTTTGTTGTGCTTTTAACTTTATGTCACTAGTATTTTTTTCTACTGTCTGCAAGTGGATCATGAGGGCATTGTAAATTTTTCATGTTGAATTGCAATATTTGCATTTACATGCTACTTCCCTGACAGATGCTTAGAAGTACTTGATGCAGGTTAAAGTGTCCTTGGTCCAGGGCCTTTCTGTTTTGTACTTTTCAGGATTTTTCTATTTCTGAAAGTGTAATGAAGCAGCAATGATTTTCTAGCATTCTTTCTGTTTGGTGAGTACAAGGAGTGATAGAAATCTTCTATGCTATACCTCTGATGTGTCAAATGGCTATGTCTTATAATGCCTTTCATGGGGAATTATATTCACAAACTGCATCTTAAACCTAGCTGCTGTAATTCCTGCTGTATGTCACAGGCACATCTTTCTAAATGAGAAAAATTAATTAGTTTCAATCATTACTGCTGTACCACTGTTTCTGTTTCTGTCCCCACTAATGGTGGCCCTAGGTGGCAGTGGCAAAAATTGTTGTAACAGCTTCAGTGTATAAGACAAACTGTAATATGTAAGAACACTTTCAGGAAGAATGTGTATATTATACACTGGAAAATTGTGGAGCAATGATCCTATTGCTCTAGCTTTGCAGAAATATGCAAAGAAGTGTTTAGGCTTGAAAAGTTTGCCTACTCTAAATTAGTTATACTCTAGCTGTGTTGATATGTAGACATTATCCCACTCACCTGAATGAGGAGTGATCTTGTTTGTTGAGTATAATGGAAAATAAACTCATATCAATATAGATTGTTTACTCATGTTGCTTTTCAGTAACAAAAAAGTAGAATATTGAAATATAATAATAATGCAAGCATAGTAATATAATAGTAAGCATTGATATAAGGATGACTAGGCATGTATAGCTAAGAAAGAAATGTAGCTTGCTGTTAATTGATATGGCTAAGGTGTGACTATGAAATGATATGACAAGTAGATGAAATGCAGATGGGAAGAATGTTTCTTTAGAACTATTGCTGCAAGTGGGATTAATTTGAACAGACCAGGCTCTTAGTACAAGGGAAAAGCACTTCATTTAAGGAAACAAGGAAAAGTTACCAGGTACAGCCTGAGCTGTAGTGATGCTTGGATCTCACTGTGCATGCGGCCCAAGTTCCATTGATTTCTCTGAGCTGTACGGTGAAGGAGAGTCTCTCCACACACATTCTGTCACTCTGGGAGTCATTATATGAGTAAATACTGACTCGACACTCAAGCTTGGATATGGTCCTCTTTTGCTTGCTCCTTTGCCTCTGTAAACGTCTATCAGCTTTTAATTGGATCTCTAAAATAATCTGATTTTGTGTAGTGTTCTATGGGTTTTCAATAACAGCAGGTGGGAAAATGCATTTGAATTGTTGCACATGAAAATAGACTTGCTATGTGTAATTTTACTTTATATAAATGGCACCAAACCACTTGCTTTAGAGGAGATTATCTGGAGGTTAAAGTGTCAGAGGTATGTTCTAGCTCAACACTACACACTCATACTGTCCTGCTTCTGCCAGGCTGACTAATGGCAAAGAAGAAGCAAGACTCAATAAGTTCAGTAGTCAACTTCCTGTCTATTTCTGTAAGCCCACAGCTTTCTGTCATTTGGTTTATAGTAGTACAAGTTAATTGAATTTAACTTAATCAAAACTGAAGGATGATAAGCATATGATGGATGAGAAGCCTCTAAAAAGGCTGTTCCAACTTTCACTACCTGACAGGCTAGAATCTAGAATTTTTCTGATCTCTTCATAATGGTTTACATCCTATTACGTGGTTTTTAAACTCTAAATTAAGACATTCGTTTTCCTCTGTTGCTTACCACGGACTTATAGATAACAAATTTCTCCTGGTCTTCATTCTCACTTAACTGAAAACAAACCAATTTCATCTAACTTCACTTCATATGATGGGCTAGTCATTGCTCCGGGTATACCAGTACTTATTCTCTCCATCTGTTCCAGTTTGAGTTCCTTGTGTCTAAATAAGGGTGGTGAAAGCTGTATTTTAAATTAGGTTTCAAGTTGAGATGCACACATGACATTTAGATTTACCTGGTTCAATGACAAACAGCTTGGCTGAAATGTTTTTTAATGTTTTCATAACTGCTTCTCTTTACTGGTTATTGGTCTTGCTGTGATTAGCTGAGGTACTTATGTTTCTCTTTCAGTTCTAGCTGATGCAATTGCACCTTCTGATAGAAATTCCTGTTGTTTCTTCAGTTCAGGACCTTATATTTTATTTTACCACTGTGTTGCTGTTTCTTCATGTTTCAAGGTCATCCATCCTTTCCCAGGTTCTCTCTTTGTAATGTCCCAGCTTTGTAATGTTGGCCAGTTTCTTAGTCACATTTTTTTGTTGTTGTTGAAGAAATTAATG
This sequence comes from Tringa tobata, assembly GCA_033628505.1. Lineage (NCBI taxonomy): Eukaryota > Metazoa > Chordata > Aves > Charadriiformes > Scolopacidae > Tringa > Tringa tobata. The sequence goes on from JAHREE010000280.1 coordinate 3,715,539, forward strand.
ACAACAATGAAATAAACCAAAGTCTAAAATAGTGAACAAAAACATTCAATGAGCAAATTTCTTGAAGGTTACCTTTTCAAGACGTTATGTAAGATTTCCTCCATACCTTTCCATTCCTTTGCCTCTGTTCTCAATGGTTATTGTGTCTTTGGTCCTACCTTCTGCAGCACTGTAATTTCCAAAAATGGGCAAGGCAGTCTTCTCTATAGCACAGGACCTGAACTTCTTTCTGGTTGATTTTTTTGAGAAATAAAGTATCTCTGACAGGATATTAAGACTTACATTTTAGATTTGTAACTTCAGCCTCATTTTGAATAAAATAAAATACTTTCTGAAAGAATATAACTTTAGTAATTTCTTAACTTAGTGGGCTACATTTACAACATCAACCAGATCTTTCATTTTTATTTAATGCAGAAAAATTTAATTAGTTAGTAACAGTTAATGCCTTTCCACTTTCATCCCATGACTAAATTCTGTCCTGAACTTGTCTTAGCTAGTTCTAAAGTTTTCATGCTGAACAATTTTGTTCCTTTCTGCTTAATGTTTTGTTAAATGATATATCTCAGCAGGCAGTTCCTGAGTTGAAGTGGTTTTATTCTACAGTCTTCTGGGTAATACAGAGCCTGTCAGTCAGAATGAAATCAGTATAATTCTCTATGTTGCCGCGCAAGTTCTGTATCCACTTAGCTGAGTTTTCTGGTCTTTAAAGACTAAACTAAATGTATTAAATGCATAATTTGTTACGGGTCCTTCAACAGGCCAGTTCAGCCAGCAAGCATACTTGGAAGGCAATTCTTCTCTTCCCTGATTGTAGATTATAGTCTAACCTGAAGATGACAGATTCATGTAACATATCACCTAGACGTTAGGCTTGTGTTTTATCAGGTTGTGGAGAGGATTTTATTTTTTTTAGAGAAATTTATTTCATGATAATGACAAATCATTTACATGTATTTTGAGCTATTTCTGTGCCTTGCAACTTAGTACTATATTGAATTTGTTCTTTAAAAGTAATGCTATATTTCTTAATGTCAACAATAACGATTTTTGGTAGGATTAACCTTACTCATTATCTTAGTAATTTCAAGATACCTCAGCATTTTCTCTTCCCCCCCCGTCCCAGTTTCTTTCAAGGAAGCACAGCACATTAATTTTCTTGTTTGAAGCCATATATTATCTGGTACGTGGGTAGTTGCATAAGGCAGGCAGGTCAGAAGAAGCCTCTGTTACCTATGCCACACCTCTGTAATACAGCCAGTTAAAACTCGGGTTCCTAAAGAAAGTTGGTATCGTCTATACCAGTGTTGTCCTCTCTCTTCTCCATCCTGATGCTGACTGCTGAATGAGAGAGACAGAAGACAACTTCTCTGCCTCCAGCTTGTGCAGGCAATAGAACTGGGTGGCTGCAGAGGCAGAAGTTTAAAAGGAGCTTAGAGCATCCTGTGTGCAATATGAATGGGGACAAATAAAACAGTGTGTTGTTATTATTAGATCTAGATGTTATTTGACTGAATTTTTTTTTGAGTGATGGCTCAAAGCAAATGAATAGATACAAGCAGCCTCATTTTTTCATTATTTTAGAGCTGGCTCATTACTAATAGTTTCAACTATTTCATTTTTTAAGTTCATGAAAAGCATATTACTTAATAACATTCATATTTAATTAACTTTGCTTGAAAACCATTATCACTGACTCATTTTCCTGTAAATATATCTGAGTCTTGCATGTTGGCAATGAGTGACAAAATCACTCCAAGCTTTATGATGTGAGCAAAAAATATAAAATATATGAGTAGGAGTCTGCTTACTGCTTCCTGTTAATAGAAATCAGAGGCTGCTTCCATATTTTAGAAGTGAAGTATTAGTTTATTTTAAAACATCATGAATTGTACATGGCAGTAACAGCACTATATGCAAAGTCAAACTTTGATACATCTGATATGTTTGAATGATAAACAATAAGAATCTATTCTTTGGGGGCAGTCAATCCTGTCATTCCTGAATCATAAACCCTCATGGGTTATTTCAAATGTGCAGGACAGGGAATTATTTTTTCATATGAAAATATTATTAATAGTCAGAAAAATGAATAATTCACAGCTGTTAATTTATACAGTGTGGTTATTTTCTTCTTTCACTCTATCTTTTTCTGGGGGATAATTGTGTATAGACAAAAAAAAGGAAAATATTTTTTACATTTGCATATGTTCTGCTAGGTGTTTATTAGATGATTGAAGGTCAAGGAAGTTGGTTTTGCAGACAAGAGGGTAAGGTTAACAGGGCTTGCATTGGTTCTTAGGTCTTCTGAGAAGGCTTTAAACAGTTTTGGACCAGCTCCAAACAATGTTTTGCCCAACAAATAGCCTTTATTCACCTGGCAAGAGACAGCATTAAGCTTGTTGACCATGGTAGGGTTTAAGGAAAATCAGTTTTGGTCACTCAAGATCTTGATCATGATGGGAAATTCTGCAGGGAGACTAAAAGGCAAAGCTGAGTGAGTCTTATGGTCCTTATCATAAATTACAAAGTTTTCTGCTGGATTTCAACCTTGGCTGTAGTTTCTGGACTTCTGTTTTGTGTCTACTTCCAAGACTATGTTGTTGTAGTCCTTCTAAATATATCTGAAGGACATAGAATCAGGTCGTTTAAGGGAAAATATAATGGAGTGTCCTAGCCAAATGTAGAGTGCACAATTAATTACTTCTCCATGGATATTACTATATAATGAAAAGTTCCCGTCAATGAGGAATCAAAAATTCTTAAGTGACTTGTGTTAAGAATGGATCAGTCATGATTACACTTTATCAAATAGATGAGAATGTGCCTTTTTGCAAACTGTGTACTTTTCTCTACTTCACAGTGTAATCTTAATTTTGATCTGATTAATTTTCAAGCAGCTGTTCTTCATCCATGAGCTCATCTTCATCAAAAAGTAGATTAATTTAGTGAGGGTGATATAGCTGTATGATATGAAGGGTAAACAGAGCTATGTATCATTAGCAAACACTCAAATTTGATTCTTAGTGTCTCATCAGTTCTCTAAATAGTCAAAGATGAATGATCATTGTGAATCTCTGTGTATGAGATGTTTAAAATTTGAATTTCTTACTTTCATTTGGTGTGCTTGCTTTGAAAGGTTTAAGTTTCAATTCTCACCTCAAGACAACAGGACCTTATCCTAGCAACCACAAGCAAAATAGAAGTATATAGTAGTTCAGCCTATGAAAGCTAATGGAGCAGAATGCTGTACAAAATATGAAGTACATCTTTAGATGGCACACTTCTGTCTCATGATGGAAACACTGAATGATGCACAGAGATCCCAGCAATATAAGAATGGGCATTAACCTTCTATCTGTGGGATAGTCAATGGCATGGTACTCTTTAGTTCTGAATGTTCCGTATACAGCATCAAAATTACTGATAATGGTGACGTGAGCTTTAAAAGCACTTCTCAGAAATTACTGGGGGATATAAAAGCTAGTAGCTAGCCAAGCCAGATGAATTTCAACAGGGATTTGTCAGAGCCAATATACTTCCTGTTGAAAGAGGAAATAACGATATCTTCAGTGAGTGAGAAGAGTCCGTAAAAAGAACTAGATAGCTAATATTTTCTGCAACTTTCTTATGTGCCCTCTTTATTATACTTTTGTTTAAAGTAATAATTACTTGGTTTGAAACTCCTGAGTGATTTGTCAGAATTGGTCCAATAAGCATCATTAAACATTTCTTCTCAATGGTTGGTAGAAGAGCTGAGCAACACTACTCTTTTGAATCCCTTGAGAGGAGTAGTAGTTTAAAAATATGCAGCAAACAAGGGAATCTTACATAGCTTTAATACTTTCCCTTTCTTTGCCACAGATGATTTGCCTGAGGCATCATTGTAAGAAAAATTAGGCTACTGCAAGATTTATTGGCTGTCTGCATGGTTTAATTTTTTTAGCATGCTTACTTGAAGGGAGAAGAGAAATGTTTTCATGTTTTTTCCATTCCTTAGAGCTTTGAGGCTTCAGTGTTAGATGCAATCAGAAAGGGAAGAACCAGCTATTGCAATGGGTAGGGATGTTAGTTGCAAGGAATTTTTCCTACAATGTTGAGAATCTTGTCTCTGAGGTTGAAATCAACTCATAAGTTCATCTTGCTGCTGGCAAAATTTCTCAAAAAAGGAAACGTGTTTCTGAAAACAATAAATTTTATTTTTGACAAATTCTGGTGAAAACCCATTTTGCTGGAAAGTTCTCACCCAGGCTGCTGTCTACACTCTGCAGTCTGTAGACATATACTATAGAAAGCTCAGACTGAGGCTTGTCTGTTTTATTTAATTGCCCCTGGGACTGATATTTTTACTAGGAGCGTGGGGAATACACAGTCCATTATTTTAAGGATACCTCATTAAGATATAATAAGCCAAGCACACTTACTTGATTAGCTGTCCTGTAGTCTCCTAACATTGACAAAAAGAAGCTGAATGCTTGTGAATGGCCTAAACTGGGATATGTGTAATCAAGTTCTTGCCTGGATACAAATGAGCTGAGCCCAGGACCAGAGGCTGATAAACTACTTTGGAGTTTTCTGATTTGGAAGAACAGGGATTATTATAGTAATGAGCGACAAGACTCAGAGCCATCCTAGACTGAGATTAGTATTTTTCAAAGGCCACGTGCAATGTGTAAATCTGATTATCATCCTGTATTTTGGTTTTAAAATGGGTAATATGAAGAAGACTAAGATAAATTTATGAGTTTCTACCTTACCTTTCTATCAGTCTCCCTAAGTGTCATAGGATGGGCAATAATAAACTAAAGAGAACCACTAGCACATGAAGAATTTGTGGATTTAACAGCAGAGATGACCAGCTTGTGAATTGTTGCCAGTAAATAATATTTTTTTTTCTTTTGTGAGAATGATTGTTTAACCCATAATGTGATTCGTAAATAACCAGGAGTAAGCAATTTGTTTCATTCTTTTGGACATTTGTACATCAGAGAAGCCAATGTAGAAAATCACTATGACTTGTGTGCTGTGTCTTTCTGTGTGATTTCTTTTAAAAAAGAAGTACTTACAGAGAACGCCTATTTCTAGATGTATCCTCTGCCATTGGGGAGGAGTATGGACTTCTGCTTTCAGGGAGCTTTTCCACCATATTTGCAGGATTCCATCTCTGATAAGAGAGCAGAAACTTTGAGAAACTCTCTGAGATGTATTTGGCAATACATCTGTCCTGGTTTCAGTTGGGATAATTTTCCTATTGGCAGCTGATATAGTGTTATGTTTTGGATTTAGGATGAGAATAATGTTGATAACACTAATAGTTTAGCTGTTGATAAGCAGTCAAGGACTTCAGCTTCTCATGGTGATCCACCAACAGGAAGGCAGGGGGCACCCAAGAAGCTGGGAGCGGATACAGCCAGGACAGCTGACCCAAACTGACCAAAGGGGTATTCCATACCATATGAGGTTGTTCTCAGTATACAATGATGGGGGAAGAAGAAGGAAGGGAGTGCCATTTGGAGTTATGATATTTGTCTTTCCAAGTAACTGTTAGCCGTGATAGAGCCCTGGTTTCCTGGAAATGGCTAAACATCTGCCTGCTGATGGGAAGGAGTGGATGAGTTACTTGTTACGCTTTGCTTGCATGCGTAGCTTTTGCTTTACTTATTAAACTCTCTTTGTCTCAACCCATGAGTTTTTTAACTTTTATGATTCTCTCCCCTGTCTGTTCTGAGACCCGTTGATGAGTTTCCTGACCTGAACAGCTTATACTTACTGCTATAACAACCAAGGTTAGCTCACTCTGTTATTTGCCAAGTTGGAGGGTCAGAAGCAGAAAGGCATAGAGGGGTCCCACCTGTAGGGAGGAGCGAACTGGACAGGTGACCAACAGGGTATTCTGTCCCATCTGCCTTATGCTCAGTATAAAAGCTGAGGGATCAAAAGTTCAGCCTCTTTCTTCAATGGCCGGTGTCTGAGGAGGACTCTGTCGTTTGTCTGCCTTTGATCCCAATCCATGCATTCCTGAATCCAGTAGCTATGCAGTAGCTATTGCTACTGGTGATACAGGAGTGGGATGAGACAGGAATAATGGTAAAGCTTTGGACATGAGTTTCCAGCAATAGGTCTCCTCCTGGTTTGTAGAGCACATACCTACCCTATGCAAATAACTCAGCCCTGGTAGAAGCTGTGTGTTAAGGATTAGATTTACCTTCCACAAGTACAGTCTTGGCAACTCTAATGCACAAAAAATGCAAGAGCCTGAAAAAAGCTTTCAAGTTGAAATGTGATTTGGCAGAATAGTCTCATCCCTGTTGTTTTCTTCACTGTCACGAGGCCAAGGGGGCAGTGTATTGGTTTATGCTGATGGAAACTGGCATAAGTTGGGGCTAGATCAGCACGTGCTGCTCCTGGCTGCTAGCTGCTTTGGCATCACCATGCTGAGTGATGTGCAGTGTCAGTTCAATATGATGGGCCTACAGCTGGGAGAAAAATAAAACTCTGAGCATGGATCCCGTGACACACCAGCAGCATTTCAGTGCTCTGGCATCCCAGAAAGGGAGCTGACTGATTGAAAGGTCAGGCAGGACATTAATTACATTATTGCCAAACTGACTCAAAAAACCAGCAGGTGTGAGAGGAGAAAAAGAGAAATCTGCATGGCACAAACCTGTTTCTGTTACTGAGAACCTATTTTCTGTACGCTTTTCAGTTGTTCAGCTTTTAAAGAAAGTGTAGACCAAGATAATCAGATGATTCATCAATCCTCCTGATTAAGACTTTAATTTGTTCTTTAACTTGTAAAGCTTTTAAATTTGAGACTTCTTATCAAGTTGGCTTTCTACAAGATCCCAGAGAAAAGAAAATCCTGGGTTCTGGGTAGTTAGATTTTGCTTTGTATAGTAGAGTGTTTGAGTCTGTTTTAAATTGTGAGTTACAGGTATGTATGTTTTAAATCATTGAATAATCTTGAACTTTACGTAAAGTTTTAAACATTGTGATAAATACATTATTAAATTGATAGTTAAACAAATACATTCCAGTTATCATCATGACCATTTAAACTGAAGACTTTAGGTTATCATGTCTAAAATTACCCTTTTGTGGCTTGACTTAATTTATAGACTCTTTGGTAAATTAAGTGCAGCTATATATATATATATGTTTTTTTCTTTTGCATGGCCAAGAGCAGGACTAAAATATTCAATTTAATGTACACAGGTCAATGTGCTGTATTCTTTTTGTGCTGGATTTATGCATCTATGGCATGTGTAAAGGGACAGAATTGTGAAAGGAAATGTGCCAAGCTCTCTTAAGTGAGCCAAGCTCTTTATCTCTCTCTCCATCTCCATCTATCTGTCCATCTATCTAGATATAAAATAACTCAGAAAACTGCCATATTATTATGTGATAGAATTTTCATCATTCCTAACACATTCCATTAGCAGTGCCATATTTGTTCTACGTATAAGTCTGCTACAATGCATTAAAGAGAACTTATTTTAATTACTTCACAAAAGTGTCATGACTTACTCCCGCTCATTATATGAATGTATAGGAGAATCTTGAGATCTTTGTAGACAGAATGTACAAATATTTAGTCCTTATTTCTTTTGTAGCTCCTTCAGATGTATTATGTCAAAAGACTGCAAGCAGATCAAAGATATTAATTTATACTGTAAGAAATTCTGATATTTATGAGTCAGTGTAATTCAGGGTTACGGTGTCTTCAGGAATATTAGCTATGCAGTTTTCATTTATTGTAAGGAGGCTGATAATCAAACGCAGGCACATTGAGTTGACACAGTGGTCCTTTCTGGTTGATACTTCTGCTATAGTCAATGGAATGCTTGCCTATAAAGTAGTGGAAGTTAAGGGATGATTAACATCAACCTTATGCGTGGGCTACATCAAAAGAAGCATGGCCAACAGGTCAAGTGAGGTGATTCTCCCCCTCTACTCTGCTCTTGAGAGACTCCACCTGAAGTGCTGTGTCTAGATCTGGGCTCCTCAGCACAAAACCCCCTATGAATCTGTGAGACCAGGTCCAGAGGGCTACAAAAATCAGAGGGCTGGAGCACCTCTCCTATGAGTAAAGGCTGAGAGAGCAGGGGTTTTTCAGCCTGGAGATGAGAAGGTTCTGGGGAGGCTCTATTGCAGCCTTTAAACATATAAGGGGAGCTTTTAAGAGAGATTCAGAAAGACTTTTTATGAGAGCCTGTAATGACAGGGCAAATGGCGAGAGCAGATTTAGATATAGGGAAGAAATTTTTTACAATGAGTATGGTGAAATGGTGAAACACTGAAACAGGTTGCCCAGAGAAGTTGTGGGTGACACATCATTAGAAGTGTTCAAAGTGAGGTTGGACAGGGATTTGAGCCATCTGATTTAGTGAAAGATGTCCCTGGTTAGCACAGGGGTTTGGACTAGTTGAACTTTGAAGTACTCTTTCAACCCAAACCATTCTATGATTCAAATGAGGCAGCTGCTGGCTGGTTAGCTGAAAGTCATAGGTTTCATTGACTACTGGCTAAATGTCCATTAACTGCAATGGGCACTTGGGCCTACATAAGCTCATGTGCAGACACATATATTTAGGTATCTTCACTTTGACTTGAATTCTACCCTGGACTGGTGCAAAGAACTGACTGCAAATGTCATTGGAAGCCTGCTCTGTCTGTGCAATGTGGCAGGTGTCTTCATCTGGGTCCCTCTGTCATTCACACCAATAGAAATCACCAAGGTTCCCTCCGTGCTCATGGCCAGGTTTTCCTTCCAGAGAACAGATTGCGTGAGAAGATGCAATGTGTCTAGGTCTCTGATTATACATCTCTGGCTGTATGTGCTATGGATTGCACTGCCATTTGGTTTTATGGTCCTGGGGACAGAAAGAACTGAACAAAGCAAACTGCCTGTGTTTGTTCAATTTATGTGCAGAAAAAATATTGGAAATATAGGCCATAAACAAAGAAAGTGTAATGAAATGCTCTCACTCAAGAAACACAGTTTTGCTTTTTCCATAACATGTCTAGATTTGAGACCGATGATTTATGAAGAAATGTGGAGAAAGCTAAGCATTTGGCTATTTGGTGAGAAGCCTCTCTGTCTATGTAGCCTCTCTGTTATATCTTTGCATGGAAGAAAAGATTATTTCTTTCCCTTCTATAGACTAGAATCATGCAATCATGGAATCATTGGATCACAGTTTGAGATTTTCTTCTTCATTATAAGTATTTGTAGAAAAGGAAAAAGGTGTAGATTTATTTTTTTTACTAAATTCTCTGAGAATTTTGAAATATTGCACTTTGGTGGGGTAATGTTCCATATGAACTGATGTGACAGGAATGGCTCCAGTTTTTCATCATACTTAAGCAAGAGAGTGCAAAAATGGTTTCTAATTATGGAGAATTAAAATGTATTACTTCCTCCTTTATGCTGATGGAAAACCTAGTGAGAGTAGTGAGAGTAATTATGATCTCTTTGGACTGACCTTGGGTCAGGGAAGATTTTTTATAGTTACGGAAACAAAATTTATCTGAAACCTTCCCTAAACCAAAATAGATTCCAACAGTGTGATACTACCAGTACACTTCTTTAGTAATATCAGATTGGAATGAAGACTGTGAATGTGAAGAGCTTTAATTTTTTTCAGTATATACCCATCCAACTCTACATAGTCTTTCTTTTCTTCTTGCCTCAGGCCTTGATGCTGTGTTGTCTTCCCACAGCAGACACCAGAGTGGGGTATAACAAAGGACAGACAAAGTCATATTTCAGTGTAATCTGAGAGAACTCAATAAGATAAGATTTGTTATCAGTGCACATTTATTAATGTTGTTTTCATTTTTCACTGCAGGAGTCAAGCTGAAGTATAGATACAGGACTCACGCTTAGACAGGTACCAATTTAATGCATCTTGCTGTGTTCAGTTTTTTGATATGGGAGCTGGTCTTATTTATAAAACAAACATTTAAAAATGCGATATAAAGTAAGACGTATAAATTGATGAACTGTTTATTCTGCACATTTGTTGGTGAAACAGCTTTTCCTATGTGCATATCCTTTACCTGAACCCTCTCTTTTCCACTTGTTGATGGGGAAAAGTGTAAAAGTTATGATCGTGTATGAATCATGGAATTTTTTTTTTAAAGCTATAAAACTGAAATCATGGTGTTAGGTGTTAGACTGGAGAGTAAAGAATTGGCAAAGCACTCCTATTAATGCAGGAGACTGATGGTGAAAGGTAATCAGAGTGAAAAAATAGGGGATAATATCTAATCCTTGTCATGTGCTTTTTAAAATTGTTTTTGTGATTTCATCAGAAATATTCAAATCAAACCGTAACTAACTAAAAATAAGATGATCTGTCTTTGCATGTGTGTAAGAGAGAGACCTTGCTTTAATTTAGATTCTTTGCATTAGAATAACCCTCTGAAGTACTTTGTAAGATGAGTTACATATCTCAGCATCACTATGAGGAATCAATATCTTCATTTTGCACAAGAAAAAAAGGACAGCCATGAAATAAGAGTGTCTGTCCCAGGGTCTTGCAGAAAACTATAGCAAGCCATGAACATGAATTTTTGTGCAGACATCTTAATTCCCAGACCTATGGTTTTTAAACCTAATCTTTTTCTTTGCTATGTTTTTGAATTTTGCCAGGATAAAGATAACAGATTAAAATGGTTCTCTGCCTTTGAGAACATATAATTTTATGTAGCTTGTGTCTGATCTGTTGGTCATCCTCTGATGTAACTCTGGTACAGCAAAGATGAAGAAATGGCCTTAAATGAAGAGTTTGAAAGGAACTACAAAACAAAGCACAAAAAGCTTCTCTTACTTTATTAATATGATTTTTTTTAATGCCATTTAGTTTCACTATCTACGTTGTAATTTTCTGTATTTGTCTTCAAAATGGGTGGTGTTAAGTAAAATAGAAATGAGGAATTACTTTCTGACTTTATTAAATTTTTAGATTAGTAATGATAATTGAAATTGTTGGTTGTGTCAGTGACTCACAAACAGTAGCAACTGAAAACCACTGCTGAGTCTCAAAGAAGTCATGCCATTGCTGCCTGCTGTGTCTGTCAGTTTTGGGAATTTTTTTAATAGATCACATATTTCAATTTGGCGATTCTTATAAGATGTTATAAAAAAATATTCTTTTACCTTTAAAATTTTGCTGAGGCCTTAAGTTTAAAAAGGGCTAGTAAAGTCACATTAACACTGTAGGGGAACTGTTGGAGTAATTTATAGTTTATAACACCAAAACAAAATCTGTTGTTTGGGATTAGGAAAAAGAAATTTCTAAAGCCTGTAGATCAATTTTTACATATGTAAAAATTTGGATATCTGAAATTCTATAATTTTCCTGGTATGTTTAACATGATATTTGATTACATTTAGTCATTGTTTTATGATGTTCAAAACTGTGTAAAGACAGTCTCTGCTGTCCTCTGTCTTGGTCCTGACACAGTGTGAGAAACTGGATGTGAGAAACCAGCAAACCAACGGACCAGGACCTAATACATAGTACACTGCAAATACAGAGCTACTTTTATTGTCTGCTGAAAATACATTTTTGCCCTGTAACCTTTTGCAGCTTTTTCTCTCTTTTGTTTTTTTTTTTTTTGACTCAGTACTTATACTCAGTAAAGTATGAATAAGTATTTGTATTATGAACATGAAATTTCAGATGCAATCTGAAATCCATAACGATACATAATAATCTAGCTGTGAAATTAGTAAAATTTATGATTTTGTGCATTTCTCTTTAAAATGAGAAATCTCTCTCAGACCTACTGAAAATAATGAGGTATAATTTTTAACCACATTACAACCCGGAGGGTTTATGAAGTCAAGTGAGGGAAGCAAAGACAGGCAAAATCAAAGAAAACCTTCCTAATTTTCAAAGGCACAGGCAGCAGGTTTAACTCCAGACTGCGGATTTTGTTTCTGGAAGTGCCTCTGGGGCAATATCTATGTAAGCTGGTGAAACAGAAGAGTAGAAGTGAAACAGGAGAGCAAAACTGTTGGTATTGCAGACACAACATCTAGCCTACATGTATGTCAGAGGTTTTATTTCACACCAACTCTAGTCTGGTCTCATGGCTCTATTAGCAGTTAGGGCTTGTTAGGACAGCCCCACACCTGTATCTTCCAGTTTCATCTGAAAAGTGACCAGTTTGTGTAGTGCAAGACCAATTCCAGTATGAAATGAAGAATGATGGAAGATTAAGAAGTTTGCTTCAAAAGTGTCATCACAGTCTGAAATAAGAATTCACTGCAATACAGACAAGGATGCACTCTTGAAGTGAAATGTGGGAATAGGGTAACGTCTATGGTAGTGGTCCTTACCGTATGCTCTTGATGCGATGGAAGAGCTTGCAGTGCAGTTTTTTTGTTGCCTGGAAATAAAGAATTTAGCCACTGATTTCTCATCCCATTTCCCAGTATCTTGGCCTACATCAAAAGTACATACCAAAGAGTTCTGTATGCTCTTCAGTGTCTGCCTTCAGAACCATAACAACAAAAACCTACTCATGAATAAATGCAAGTATCACCTCCTCCCCATGCCACTCTATCCCTCTGCTCCTTGTTTCCTAGCTTCCTATCCTTTCACTGTCTTTCCTTCCTCAATACCTCCCTGCTCTTAATCTGACCACTTATTCTATTGATTGTCCATTTCTCTTTAGTCTCTAATACTTCTCTCAACTGAATTCCTATTGAGCATTTTATTTTCCCTTACTGCTTTTCCTGTATTCCTGCTGTTTCCTTCCTGTATTTTCCTGCTATTCCTTATTACAGCTTTCTAAAATATCACATGACGTTCTCAGTTGTGTTTGCATTTTACGAGGAAGAAGACAAATATAACCTGCGGTAGTTCCCAGGAACAGGTCCTTTTGCTTTTAAAGATGGTTAGTGAATCGAGCATTTTCTAAATTCGCTGGAATTTCTAAAATAATTACTAGTTATTTAGTAAAGCTCTCAACTAAAAGACTGTTTCAGTCAAAGCAGCGACAAAAATACATGCTTTGAATTCTTGAGCATATGCAATTTCTGAGTTGTACTTTGTGAAGTTTTTACCCTAGCTAAGGTGCCGACATAAGTTATTTTTAGGTGACTTTAGTAAACATCTTCTGATACATTTAATTTTCAATCGTTGCATTGTAAGAACTTTTAATATGTATCACATTCCTTTAAATTAGTGACTTCTGGAGCTTAGATTAATGAACTCTTATTAGTTATTTCCTTTGCATTTTGTTTCCTGTATAGCTTTAGAGATGATTACTTAAATAAATTACTTGTACAGGCAGTGGCTTAAGTGCTTTTCTGTTTCTTTCCTGCTGTGGTGACAAGTGCCTCATTCAATTGTTTCAAAATGAATGCCTTGAGTGGCTTTTCTCCTTTTTGAGCATCCTCCTCTTTGCAAACTTCACTGTAGCTAAAACTTTGAATATAGGAACATTTCTGTTTATTAAGACTTATTGCAGGAATTTTTTTCCTGAAAAAGTTCTTTCCCTTCTTACTGAAGTAATTGCTTCAGTTACATCGTCCTGGAACAAATTACAAATACAGCTTCTAATAACATTATTGAATTAAATGTGCCAGGTCTGCAAAACGGCATGAAAAATCTTTTTCTCGCTTATTTTTGGGATAAAATGTGGACTAGTCTGTGGTAACAGAAGCGCTATTGCCTCTGCAATAATAAGAATGATTTTGCTCTCTCAAACCTAGGTCTATATTGAAAAGAATTATTGTCATTCTACTGAAAAAAAATCCATCCATTTCAGACTGTATTGCAGATCACCAGCAACAATAAAGCAGAACAAAGAAGCTCCTAATGAGAATTTTTTCCTCTTTGGACTCATGGTGTTTACACAACATGTTGCAAAATGCAAAATATTGCATTTTCTAGTATGTTTATTTTAAATATTTATAGCTAGTGAATAATTCCTTTGAGTAAGGAATTAAAATGATTCCTGATCCTTTAGCACACCACAGTTATAAAACCATTACTCAAGCTCATTAGGTATTCCAGCTGTTAAATGAAAATCCCTGCAATGGCTTTTTTCCAACTTATTGAAACATTGCTAATGTAGATGATCAATTCTGACAGGTTTATGAGATTTGAGTGGTGGCAGATGAAATAACAGAAAGTCAATTTCTGTTTCTGTGATCTTGAGTCCTATGGCTGGAGAACATAAACAAAACTTTGCTGGTCAGTGTTTTTGAAACAAATGTAGTTATGAGAATGCTTAAATAGTTAAGTTGCCTTTGATAAAGTAATAATACATTGTTATTTTCACATAGTTTTCATATTTCCTTTTGCTATTTTGATACAGATGCATATTGTGCCAAAAATTTCTCTCTTTTTCTGACCCATCATCTAATCTTCAACTTCTTTTAAGTTATGATTTGGGTGACTTTCTGATATGAAAAGGGATTAAAGAAATTGAGATTTTGGTATTGCTGCAAAATAATTAAGAAAAGGTTACGTAATGATGAATAAGGCTACAAATGATTTTCGTTTTTGAAAACCAAACAAAGTTTTATCTGACTTTTCATATTTTGCATATGAGTCGTTAGATGCGATGACAACAACAGTATGATGATCAGCAGCAATGCAGTAATGCATAAAAAGGATAGTGAGCTCTCGTTTTTAATTTCTCCAGGATAATGCTTCATTAAATGCCTTTTTTGGGTTTGTTTTGGATTGTTTTGGTTTTGTTGTTGGTTTTGTTGTTGTATATATCGGTTAGACTGGGTTTGACAAATTCAGTTTTGGTTAAACACTGATGCATTCACTTCAAGATAATTTTACTATTACATCATAGTGTACTTTTGGAGCCCGTTTGTGCACACTGCTATGTCTGAGCTGCTTTGTGAGAAAATCCATTGATTTTAAGTAGCCATGAGAGGCTAACCAGTAGGCTGGGCTGCAATACTAGTTTTCTTTTATTTTGTATTACAAATCCTATTTTGGATGTTTGTCTGTTACTTTAGCCAAAAAAGATAAGGTAGATAATAGTTATACAGGAAATAGGAAAATGCAGGGATTTTGTCACCAAGAAAATCTCCCTGGTGACACATTGCATCGGTAAAACTATTTTCCTACAACT
The DNA here is from genome assembly GCA_033628505.1 of Tringa tobata. Taxonomy (NCBI): domain Eukaryota; kingdom Metazoa; phylum Chordata; class Aves; order Charadriiformes; family Scolopacidae; genus Tringa; species Tringa tobata. The sequence continues at coordinate 3,730,656 of JAHREE010000280.1, forward strand.
TTTGCTCTTTTCACCATGATTATTTCATATCTTTTGTTAATACCACAATAAAACATCACCCCATTAAGAGTGCAAATGCAAATATGCAATAATTAGCTCTAGTATCAATGGGAACTAAAAATTACAGGCAGCATAAATTACTTTAAACTCAACTGGCCTATTATTTTAAGCTTTCAGCAGTATTAAAGTTTCTCATTACAATTGAAATTATTTTCATGTGACACGTTGAATTATAATTAATAGAATTAGAAATAATAAAATATTATTCAAAGACTGTTTATTCAATAGAACTTGTTCTCATAGAAACAAGGAGCAAAAGATTCAATTTATTCAGGTTTTATGGCAAATAAATATTATTCTGCTGTGCATATTTAATGCTTGTGAAACATCTATGTTTCACATAGATGAAAAGTTGCAAGAATGCAACTAAAACACCATGTAAAGAGTAAAGGAAATATCCTGTATTCAGTTGCTTATTGATTTTATGTATATATAGATGTTTCACAACACATGTTGCGTTCTTTGTAAAAACAAAGCAAGCCAAACCAAACAGTAAATCTGTTTGTGCACCAAGAAGAGCCACAGATGTTTTCATGGTATTGATCTTCAGCAATAATGATTTTTAAGCACTGAAGAAGTGCATATGGGAATTTTGTGTGAAGGCCAAGATTAAAAAAAGTAGAAAAAAACCAACAAAAAACAATAAAATAAAACATGGAGGAAATAGGATAAAGAGCTGTATCAAGACTGCCAGCAGTCAGCACAGTTTTCATCTTATGCAAGTACTGTAGGCTTGTGTTTGCAAAACCTCATGATTTATTTAGAATTTTAATTAAAGAAAAGAAGTTATTGGAACAGCATCCTAGCAGTACCTAGCATCTGCCGACCATGGCTAATGATTTTTACAACCTCATCTGCAAGCACTCCATTAAAGAAGCTAACCATGACGTCTGACACAACTGAAGCAAGTGAGTGAGAGAAAAAAACACCCTGCCTGCAGCTATCAATAATATGAGACAGAATAAGGGTAAAAAACCCCACAATACATGGAAAGCATTGTAGCTTCAGGGCTCAGTCTCAAGTCCTTGGGAAGAAGTATCGTTACATACTCATGAGCATGTGAAGCATTTTGGCCTTTGGATGCTCTCTTGACAGCTTTTTCAGAATTTACATTTTTTTCTGTTTGCCAAAGAAAAGTAAAAAAGACACTTCAGTGTTTAAAAGCATAAGGCCCTTGAATTTTTTTTTAATAATTCTTGTCATTTGGTCTCTCTGCAGCTCTTTAAAAACTAACGCTTTGCATTTGGTTGGGGTTTCACTGTGCAAGGTACAACTCTAAGTATAGAAACTACTGGGTACAGAGGCAGATGATGGTCAGAAGTGGTTATTGATGGGGAATAAAAAGGGGCAATGTGGCTATAACTTTCTTACTCAATGGCTGCAGCTTTTCTTCTGCTCCTAAGTACTTATCTTCATCTTGGTTTCAAATAAGTTAAATATTGCAGCAAACTGGACCCAATCAAGATTCTTTTCAAAGTACCCCTTTGGGATTTAGCCTAACAACCAGCAAATTCTAACATTTCCCTTGGGGAAAAAAAGAAAAAGATAAGTAACTGCTACAGGGTTGGCTAAGCTATTTCAGATTTGTTGTGCTCCTCTTACATAGTTCTTGGAGACAGGAAAGACCTGTTAAGTGTTGCAGCACTGTTATAACACAGTAATACCACCACCATACTTACATAGTGTATTGATCTCTGGACATCTGCTAGAGAAGTCCTGGCTCTTTGGTCTGACTTGTCTCCACTCCAATCTGTGCATAAGGACAAGCACCACGTGGGAATGCACAGGCACACCAAAAATGCCTGTAAGCGTATGGAACAACAGCTGAGCTCCTTCTAGTCAAGCATGTGTAAAACAAACAGAAAACCCCAAAGTTTAGATATTGTGTACTTCTGAGTTTAAGAAAGCTTGAAAAAGTTAACTAGTATAATAGAGAGCTTCATTTGACACAGAACACTTTAACGGGCAGGTTCTTGCGATAGCTGAATCATTGTCAAGCTTGACACGTATTTTGTGCGGTGTATCACAAGTTAAAAAATATCCCCCTGCTGTTACCTAAAGTCATTCTATAGCTTGGTGTATTTAATGAACGTATTAAACTCGTGGGTTATAAGAAACTGTGTAAAGAGTACTGGTACAAAGAAAAGAAACATGCCGAGTTTTCCATCCCCTGTTCCTTTCCAGCAGTGGGAAAGTTTCTGATCATTGAAAATGACTCTATAGAAAAAGAACTTGCTTTCTTTTGGAAAACGAACAGTCTCCTTAGGGAATCTGGGCTCTTTTCCTGGCAGATTTCATTTTTATTCCAATCCCAAGAACAGTGTAACAATGTTATTTTATTGTTCTGGAAGAAAATATACCTGTATAATACGCGTTCTTGCAGTTAATACAATCCCTTCACACCAGGCATCTTTGTTAGTTAGCATGCACTGGGTTTCACTCTATTGTCTGGCTGGCAGGCTTCAGCTGCTTTTGTAATACTGCAGGCATATATCAGTCCTTTCACAGCTGAAGTGAAAATCCTTAAGCTTTCTTTTGATTGCCAATCATTCTCTATGCATTAAACACCTAAATACTGTAATTAAGTGTATTTTTTCATGTCCCACGTCTTCTCAGTGTGTTACCTTTAAATCACATGAGTATCATGGAATTTATTTGCTGAGAACTAGTGGGATTTCAGAAATGCCCTGTGAGGAGATGCTTCATAAAATGCTGCATACAGGAGCATTGAGAAAATTCAGCTGAACTCGTATGAGATCTTAAAGACTTAAAATATTCTGTATTGATTTACAGAAAAGCCATTGGACTTATGTTGCTTCGTGCAACAGTACTGACAACTTTCAGGCAGACAATGGAAAAAGTAATTTGGAGTCAGCTCAGAAAAACCTCTATCTGCTCTTATTGCCCATCTTGCAATTTGTTAATGCTTCAGTTGGGAGGCTGACCTCAAACACATTCAGACTAAGTAGTTTTATGAGGCACTGAAGTGGAAGAAGCAGTCAGAAGTTCAAGTACATCTGTAGGCTCAAGCCAAAAATCTCAGATTTATGTGTTTTAAATTAGTCTTTTTACTCCATAATTAGAAGCTGGAGATATTTGATCTGAGCTTTAAGCATCTACAGTTAATGCAAAATTGAATGGGGATTTCAGATCCCCCTAGTTATCCCCAGATATAGTTGCAGCAGCTCTGAAAAGAGCAACTGCCAAAATATATATTTCGACACTTAACTTTAGACAGCTAGATGTAATTTTTGTGGCTCATTGGTTTATTTTTTCTCGGTATGAAGCATACCTCCATCAGAAGATCTGTTGCATTCAAATCCTGCTTTCTTATCTGGCTGGATTCTGTACAGCCTGACCACTCTCAGCTCATCTTTCAGGTGGCCAGAGTTATTTATGTCAGCCATGTGAAAACAGTGCAGACCCAAAACATGCCTGATTCTTTTCTACTTGTTACATTACCTTTGTTTGATTTGTTTTCAGGCATGGATTGATGGGCTAGAAATAATTCATTTTTCATATTCTGAGATAAATTGGTGGGGGCAAAGAATCTTTCTCTATTGCAAGAACATATTTGAAATTGAATTATTGTGAGACATTAAAATTCTATTTTTAGAGCAATTTTTCAAACTGTTGTATCATTTTTCAGACTTAAAGGTACTGTTGCTTTATTGCCTCTAATTAGATAGATGTGTAATCTCATATTCATGAATTTCAATATTTATATAGTTCAAGATGTAAGTTGAAAGTCCATGCCAGATTCTTTTACATGTCTGCTGATTTTATAAGGGAAGATATAATCTATTATCCCTGAAAAAAAAATTGTTTGCTGCTGGAATAGTTCATAAACTGTGTTCCTACAGATGTGACTCTTGCTGTTCTGTGAAGGAATAGTAGTCTTTATAGTTAGGTCCTTGTCAACTCTTGATGAGTTTTCTTAGAGGATTATAGAATATGCTAAATGGTTCTCTAGTGCTACTTTCATACATACTATTTTAATAATTGCTAGCTAGTGATACACAATTGCAAATCAGAAAGGAGGATTGTTCTAGGAACTAGAAGGAAATAAGGATGGGTTAAATCAGCCAGCCAATGGGAAAGGAATTGTGGAATTTTATTTTGATTTTTTAAAAATTAAATCTAAAACCAATGAAAACCAGGTTTGCACTTGACCTTTTAATGGTTAGGTAGTCCCTTGCCTTTATATAGAGACTGGAAAGAACCAAGCACCGTGGTCTTTCCCCTGGTACATGATGAGATCGTTGAGTCTTTGCAGAACAGTAAATTCAATAGGTCCAATTTTACTGTGGGCTTATGGGATCAATCCTGGAAACACTGTGTGTTAGCACACAACACCATTCCAGAAAACTAATACACTGCATAGTCGTACCAGTAGTTCTGGCCCAAGTGACTTTTCTTTTGCACTGTATCTTTTTAGAAAATCAAATCTATATCCTGTCAATATTCACAGGTGAATTATTTGGCTTGTGAATTAAAAGTATTCAGTGTCCCAACAAGTAGGACCTTTTATTAGATGTAGTGTGGTCCTGTCATCTCTCCCCCTACTATATGACTCGATGAGGTTGATTGGAAGATTAATTCTTTTTTTCATGTGTAAATATAGGACAATATGTGTACTAAATGCATGTGTGGTTTAAGTTTATGCTTTTATCTAATTTACAACAATCCATACGTGCCTTATGCTCCCTCACTCTTTTGCTTGATATAAATCACACCTAGAGAATTCATTGGCTTTCTGATCAGGGATGAGGATCTGCATCCTAGGATTTTTGCACTTCTGGAAATTTTCATTGTTTGACAGATACAGAAGCACTGGGCAGCACTACAGATAGCTTCAAGAAATGACGAAACTGTACTCTGGTGGGTTTTTTCTCAACTTTTAAAATGTCTTCTGCTGATGTGAATGTCAGAGGTGAATATGATGTCTGAACTTGGTGAGAGGGAAGCGTTATTGGCTATGAGGCTGTCTGCAGTGTTTTGTTCATAAAGAACTGGTGGATTACCTTGTTTGTCTTCTCTTTTGCTCTGCTGGCATATTTCAGGTGGAGTAGAATTGCACTGTAGAAGGTTGATTGGGAATTAATAGCCGTTATTGCTACTTAAAATCATCCTTCTATCTGCATCTCTAAAGTGGTAGTATGTTTTAAACCTTATAAAGGAGAACATGTGAAATGATTAGACTAGTGAAAAAGAATGTCTGGAACTTACTGGTTTTGTATTTTACTGACTTTTTACTGTTTAACCTTCTGGAAGTGTGTAGTAGAGGCTTGAATTGTCTGTTTAACAAGAGATACTAACCAGATTGAATGAAATAAGCTAGACAAGGTTTAATATTTGGAATTAATCTTGGGGTGAGCAAACTATGTATTACAGTTATCTATGTATTACAGCTATCTACGGTATTGCTAATTGATGTATTTAGTTTTATTGTTTTAACAGGGATAATAATATCCACACAAAGCGGAGCTATGTCCCAGATACTTAAGATAGGTTTACATCAACCCTGGAGTAAAGCTAAACTGGGAGCTTTATAGTTAGATGACTCATATTGTTTCCTGTATTTATTGGTGATCCCACACTTGGCTACCTTAAGCAGTGTAGAACTACTTCGGGGCTGCTCGTACATTTATTTCATGGTATAGAAATGCACATGGTAAATTATCCTTTGGTTTTCAAGACTTGTGTGTGGCTATGACCCAACGTAACTGATTATATCAAACACTGTCATGCACAACAATTACATATCTGTAATCTGAGGAAATTTTCTGCATTTTAGAAGCTGAAAGACATTTTTTTCAGATTCATTTCTTGCAGCTTTCTGCTTCTATTTGCAAGTCCTTGAAAGCCCACTTATCTACTGTAAGAAACTCCCCACTGGATCCATAGTTTCCACATATAATTTACTGGAAAATTTCAAGTGCTAGGATATAATTTTTTTTTTTTTTGTAACTCAAAATGTTGCATCTCGTAGTCTGTTTCTGCCATGACCACATTCTGCATGTAGACATATTTGAAAATATATCCCTCTCTTTCTCTCTTTTAGAAATGGTTAGCTATTCTTCTTCATTTATATAGATGTATTTATTTGTTTTAGGGCCTATTATATGAAACACTTTTTTCTTTTGTACAAATCTTACTGCAAATTATCATTGATGGAAACATTCAAGCTACAGAATCCTAGAGGAAAAAAAGTGCAAAATGCTGGGAAGACAGATTCCATTAGAAGTCTCCTCTTGCTTTGTCCCATATCTTGAACTTTAGGTCACACTTCAAAGCTAATATCTTTCTGCAGGCTTTTTTCAGAAAGGTGTACAAAGGATTTTAACTGACTCAGAACAGAGACGGGTATTTCTAGGTTTTGGTTGGTCGTTGAGTTTACATCATCTTATACTGCTGTAACTGAACCTCTGAAACATTCTCTACAGATGCTTAGGACATTCAGTTTCTGTAGCAAGTCTGGCAACAAGATGGCTTTCTTCCACTGTTGGTGGTTAAGGAGTCAAAACTTGAAAAGAGATAGTTATTAATATACATTGATCAGTGATGTAGTGATAAATAAAAACATGGACATGGTTTCTGGTGTCCCAGGCTTGGCAGCAGTATGAAGAAATCTTTTGCACTCTGCTTTCCTTGCAGCCCTCCAACTGACTGCACTGCTGGTGTCGACTCTCTGTAACCTCACTGATCCCCTTTCAATGTACTTTTCTGCAAATGGAAACATGGGACAAGTGTCCAGCGACTAAGGAGGTAAAAGAAGGAAATAGAAATCTGAAGACTAAACCTGGAATGTTCTCTTTCTTCCCCTCAGCCCAGTCCTGAGTCACATACTAAAATTTTCAGAAGACAGAAAATGGAGACAGGTCAAATCTTAAACCCCAACGTGTCTTGTGTGCTGGAAAAGGGTAAGGTAAGTAACCCAATTAGCACAGGTAAGTGCAGAGTGTGTGCTCAGATGAATAGAGACTCACAAGCTCAAACTGCATATCTCTTCCTCCTTTCATGTTGGTCTGTGAATATATTATTTAGCCCCTTGATTCAGTGACACCGAATGGAATAAAATGACAGTGCCAGTGTGTAGGGCACATTTTCTCCAATTTGCAGCTAATAATTTTGGTAATGTATGTGTTAAATAATCTCTGTAAATGCCTGAAAATACAGCTTAATGAATACCCACTCATATGCTTGAACACAAATGATTACAAAGATTCCATATTACTACAGGCAATTAACTTATACTTATTTAAGATTTACTTTTTCATGGCCAGCAGGGATACATTCCTCCTGGGTTGTGACCAGATGTTTAAACATGAAGACTGTAATTTCAGCTTTTATAGCAAATATATGCCTCAGTGGTAATGGATTTGACTCTTTCCAGCAAGCATCTCAAATCCTGCAATTTGGTGGTCAGCTTAAGGAAAAAGAAATGCTCTGCAAATGAGTAAAAACCAGTCTGCATCTCATATCAGTGGATCCTCTGGAGCCAGCTGCATAACTAATGGAATCAGCTGCTGGCCTTTTCACCCGTGGAGAGCACATTCTCTCTTAATATAATAACTGCAGTCCCACAGTCTGACGTAGTTTGGGGAGAAGTGAATTTTGGACTCACTGAAGCACAAGCCTTTCAAGCAGCGTGTTTGGTTAGGAGTGAATGAGTCCAGCGTTAGAGCCGGTAATGGAGAGGCAAGATGCCTAGAATCTATTTGCAGCTCTGTCATTGATTCCCAGCGGGAGCACAGATGCATTCAAGTGCTTGAAGCTCACTCTTTTTTTTTTTCTTTTTCCTTCAGTCTCCAGCAAGCTCTGTTTAATAAACATTCATTTCTGCAATGCCCCTGCCCCTAGTTTTATGTCCTCATGAATCTAAGGCACTTAAAGATACAGTTCACAGAGACGTGTCTACTTTCCCTGCCAAAACTTAATACCACTTAACGAACAACATATGATCTCAAATACTTACAACTAATCTATTATCAAGATACAGCAACTTTTTTTTTTTTTTTTGGAATCCATGCAGGATTCTGCATCATTGCTTGGACTTTTTCAAATATCAGTCTTATTATTCCTGCAGTGACTAGATTGGAGTGATACCATACTTGCGTCACAGCTTTTGAGCCTCAAATATTATATCAAGATGACAGGTTTCACATATTTTCATGGGAAAGGAAGGCCATGCATACTTGGCATTTCAGAATCACTGTCAGCTGTGCCTAGAAGGCTTGAAGACAGGACGCTAAAGGCCTAAGTACATGCCTCAGTGAGACTACCTGTTCTTCAGAGGTGGAGATTTTCCTTATTATTTCTTCATTCAGGATTTCCATCCTGATAGTTTCCCTCAAAATTCTTATTTTGACTTGTAACTGTGGTTTTTGGGGTGAAAAGAAAGTTTTGCAGTTCACCTTTAGAAATTTCACGGGAATTGGTCAGTTTAATTAATACTTGACAAAGCATAGGTGTGTCTTTGATTGAAATGGTAAATTCAATACCCTTTGTGCCTTCGTTCTGGAAGCAAAGATCTGTTCCTCTAAAAGCAACCTCTGCAATATAGTCACTGCAGCTGAAAAACACAGGGTTCCTCTGCACACCTATATTGCAACGTGCTGAAGGTAATCTTTTAAAAAATATATGGTTCCCGGTCCTGCTTCTCCATTTCCTGGGCAAAATTTAATATATAGCAAACAACATACTAACCAAAATTTTTATATCTATAAGCTGGTAGAGTCTAAAACTATTGTTTTTAAATAGCTATTTCAGCCTCTTAATATTGATACCAATCCCTAGGCTCTCTGAATGTGTCTAATATTAGGGCACATTATTCTAGTTCTTAGCTATTTACATGAAAAATCATGTTTTATTGAATTCATGTTTCATCAGGGTCATCCTGTAATTTAAAAGAACAGCTGACAGAAATGCTTGAAAGGCTGAGGATGGAGCATCTATGCTTCCTGCAAGAAAGAAAGAAACAGAAGTGGTTTGGGGAGTCAGCAATTCTAGGAAAGCCACTTGGTTCCTGGCAGCACAAGCTCTGTGATATTGCTGTGCTCTGTTTGGACCAAGCTACCTTGCTGAACAGATACTGAGCTCTGGCAGCTCAGCATCCCATGCTGCAGGGATAGACATGGAAATGGAATTTTTTTAAATGATAGCAGTATATCAGCTGAAATCCATTTCCCTTTGACCGTCTAAAGGACGTTTCTGCATGTTTTCAACCATCAAGAGGCATTTCACAATTTCCTGAACCGAGGTATACCTGGAAACATGCCATCTTAGCCAACCTGTAATCATTTCTCTTCCATCTCACCTAAAGCTCTCCTCCAGTAGTCCGAGTTCATGCCTGGAAACAGACAAGCTTTTTGGGCTGTGATTTTGGGCTTGCTTTTGTTCTGAGGGGAGGATGTATTGAGTGGTTGGCAATGGGGAGGTGCCTTGTTTTCACTCAGATTTAAGCTGGCTCTGAAGTCCGTCCCACTGTGGCGTCAGGACTGTGCGCTAACATCTGCCAAGCTCTTCTCAGTTTTTATTCAGCCACCCGGGGCCAAGAAAGGCTGATGGCATTTCCTGCAACTCTGGCTTCCTAACAGCAAAGAGGCAAAATGTTGTGTGCCCAGACAGCCTGCCATACTTGGCTATCTGAGGAAATGTGGATGCTGTAAGCATCTGGGGTTGCTGGGACTGTCATTGTCTTTGTCTTTGCCAAGGACAGGCTGCTGGTATTGCAGAGTGAGTGCCGGCGGTACCCACGGCATCGTGCAAGAGCTGACGGCAGGTGAGTCCAGCCTTGCAGTCCGTTCCCGCAGGCATGGGCTCAGGCAAGACCAACGGTTGCCCTCTGAATCCCACCCAAAGGTGGGATTTCACTGCATGGATGGGAGGTGACGAAGCCTGCAGTGAACATCCCCAAGGAGACTGCTCTTCTGCTCTGTGTGGACCTGGGATGAAGAGTGCAAAATGTTGTGATATGGGTAGCAAGTCTTATGCTCTCTCTCTCTGTCTCTCTTTCGAAGCAAATCAATGTCAGATTAACTGCTATAAAAGAAATAGCTATGTTAGAAATAAAAGGTGAGGCAGCTAGATAAATCATAATGTATCCTTAAGGGGTAATATCTTATGTTTATAGTACTTTTTCATAAAAGCGGAAAACCTCTTATAAGTGAACAAAAATGGGAAGACACTTTGAAAGCCTGAAGTGACCTCAGGTAAAATGAGCATTAGAAACAGCGAGTCATTCAGGTCTGTGCACAGCAGGGTGTGTTATCTGCTGTATGCACAGCAAGCTAAGCTTCTCACGGTTGTGAGCTTCCTGGTCAGTATTTAGTTAGCTAGCCACAGAGGGTCACACTTGCTCCTCCTGCAAGGCTGAGAGTGGGGACAGTTATTATTTGGATAGGACACATTTCCTCTGGTCTCTGGAGCAGCTTCTCCCCTGGGGAGCCCCTGCAAGGGCACAGTTCTACCTGCCAGCCCTGTGGTTCTGCACGGGCCAGCTGGAAACGTACCATGGCTTTGCTCTGCAAGAAGCCTTCTCCTGCCCTGGGCTTTCTGCTGCAGAGGCAGTAGGTTACTCTGATGTGACCTTGTTGATGTAGTCTATCTATGAAGTTGACAGGGAAGGCTATTACTAGGATCCAGATAGTTAATTTACCTTAGAGAGTTGGCTTTTGGGTGCCCAGTCCTGTTCTGAAGTTTTTTCTGGTTGGGTAGGTCAGAGGCTGAGTGTTGTGTACATGTTGATCCATTGATCTACACGGGATGTGATTTTAAGAAGCAGCAGCCTGCCCTTCCCCATCTCCCAGATCTTCCTCTTTCCCCAAGGAGAACAAATATGTCTAAAGACCAAGCAGTTTCCAAAGGTTTTCTCAGCTCCTGGCAGAAGAAAGTTTCATTCAAAGAAGCATGTAAGCCAAATGAGACCTGAAATAATTCAGAGGAGAACAAAGCAAATCCAACCACAGATCAGGTCATGCTCCCCTCCACTATTTGTCTTGTTGGATGAGGAAATGCACTTCAGGTTGGCTTTCATCTCCTTGGGATTGCTATTCCCTCCTTATAGACAGCTGGGTATTTGGGCTATGAAAGAAAAGTTAGAGGCTTTGTGCTCTGTTTGTGGAAATGTCTACTTCTGACCTACAATTTATCAAAGGAGCAAAGCAATAATGGCAGTGAAAGAGCTGTTGGAGTTGCTCTGTTTAGTAATGAGGAGATGCTCTCTGCAGTGATGCTGGATGCAATTGCTAAGACCAATTAAAGTGGCTGAGACAGAAAAAGCCAGTCAATGTCATTTTTCTCCCTCTCCTATAGCATTAACTATCCTACTGGTCACAAATATAACTGTTTACTAGAGACATTCCCAGGCAGGGACAGACATAAACACTTAAGATGACATGTAAAACAAGGGACTTGATCTCTCAAAAATTGTTTTCTGTACTTAGCATCTTTTCTTGCAGAGAGTAAGCCCCGCTCTTCACAGCACCTCACTGACCTGGGATATACTTGATTAAACATTAGTAAATTAACACATTTGTTTTATTTTACTTTTTTTTTTCCCCCCTTTTTCCTCTAGGGCAACTAGCACCCAGAACATAAAATCATTAGATACATTTGAAAGCAATTTCAAAGCTGTTATACTAATTTCAGCTGAGGACCGATATTTGACTTGTGACTTAAATCTTTGAATACCTTTGAATATATAACTACCTCTATTTTAAATAACTAGAGATATGAAACAAATGTTTTTTATGGGGCTGTGGCATATTCTGCTGGGGAGGGTTACTTTCTGCTGAGTTGAAATGCAGGAAAAGGAACTGAATGTGTTGGATTCAACTTTGTAAAAAGATATATTTTCTTCATGTGACATAGAATTAAGAAGCTACTGAAACTAAAAATAAAATCATTCTCCTTGGTGCATAACAAAGGGTTGTGAGCCTTACCAGCAAACGCTATCCCATTTGAAAACATTGTAACTTTTTTTTTTTTTAATATACAGGGTGTTTGGAAGAGACTTGTTGTGACAGACTGTCCTATACACCTACTTAAGATAGAAGCATCTCATACCTCTTTTGGAAGCTTTTGACCATTAGGATGTTGAAATAGATAGACTCAGGTCACATCCAGTTTTACTCCTTTGGTAGAAAAACAAGGAAATAGAAACTGACTTACTTAGCTTACCCAAAAGAGGGAGCCTCACTGAAAGAAACAGAGAGGGGCGAAAAAAGGCTGGGGTGAGGAGGAATGAGCAGGCAAAATCTGAAGAAGCCCATGACAAAAGCTAAGGTTGAGGCATCCAGACAGAACAGATGCTAATACAGAAGGTATCTGCATGCTAAGGTCAGCCTTACTTGCACATAGATATGATACAGATACTGAGCACATGTCTGAAAACCTTTAAATATGTGTTTTTCCAGATCCTGAACTGAGCTCTATAATCGGCTCATGATGGCAATAGAACCAAAACAAAATCCAGTTGTAAACCTTTTTAAACTCAAAGGAGATTTATCTTTGCATTTTAGTGTGGTGGGTTGGTGCCATTATAAATTTAGAAGTGGCCAGCTGCTTATTCACACTGAAAATCATCAAACTATTGGCAGTGCTGGTACTTGTTTGAAGATAAAAGATATTCTTCTTTATAAAGAAGAATATGTAAGATTGCTGAGCTAATTTTAGAATTATTAATTAGTTTCATCTGGCATGTAAAAGCCTCAACTGCCAAGTAAAATTAAATAGCTGTAAGCTTATGTGGTAGTTTGTTTTAATGAAATCATTGGCAATTAAACATGACGTGGTATGATCAGCTTATGCTATCTCTGATGAACAGTTTGGTTATCCCTTATCATTGCTAGTGACAATATTCACAATTACAATAAATACTAGTAATGAATGTCCAGTCCTTTTTTACAGTCAATCCAAATATTTTCTCAGTGACTATTTGTATGAATAGACTGCATAGGTACATGTGACTTGTAAAGAAATAATTCCTTTGCATGGTTCTAGATTTCCTTCACTTTAGCTGCAGTCTGTTGGTTTTTCTTTGGGGAGTAATCAGTTTCTCCATGATATTTCTGAAAATGTTTCTGTTGATTTAAGATATTTTGAATATCTTAATTTTTCTTCACTAGACATCCCTTTTGATCAATTTTATTTTTTTTAATCTAGAAAATGTGGCAATAAATTTGGTGATGTTTAGAAACCATTTCCTTCTCACATCTGTTTTGATTTCCAATTGAGATAAAAGCATGCTTTACTCTTTATAGGACAGCAAAGCATAGTGTCATTACGATGTTTTATTCAGAGTATCTTTCATTCCTTTTAATCCACTGAAATGTCTTGTTGCTTGTTTAAACACTCAGGAGTGATGGCTTCACTGAACTATTCCATTCATCAACAGCTTGATTCATGCCTACCACTGCCTGGCATTGAGAATCTGTTGCCAAAATCTATCAGAGAGAAAAAAAATATTCTTGACTCAATGACAGACAGTTCTCCTAAGCAAAGATCTTTCTGCCTCTAAATTACTGTCTCTCTTGTTTATTTTTTTTTCTCCACAGGCTTATATTAGGCAGCCACAGGGCGATCAACCCAGTGTTGTTCCACCAGACTGGGCCAGCGGGTGAGGATACAGCTTTGTGCCTCTGCTTTGCAAGGCTGGGTTAACAGCTAAAACCCCAGTCCAGACACTGTACCAGGTGCGTTCAGACACGTTGTTAGGGTGCTGTTTCATGATGTCAGGTCTACTTAAACATAGTACATTATATTAGATCCCACACTATGCTAATGCAGTTGTGGGATTCTCAGAATTGAGCTGGTTTGCCTCTGGCTCCCATGACAAATGGCCTGCCCTGTTCGTTTTCGGTGCAGAAGATGAACACACCTCTAGCCTGTTTTTCTGTATCCCAAACTGCTAGGAAATTAACTCTGGTCAAGGTTTTTTACTGTCTAGTTTTTCTATGTCCCATTTAATAACTTTTGAATCCTTTTGACCATTTTCAAGTACATGAGACACACAAAGAGTATTTTCAAAGGCAATAAGATACTTGGCATTTTCTGGAGGGAGAAACAAATTCATTGCCACTACTGAAAGAATATCAAGTAAAGGTTAAATCTTAATGGATATCCTAAAATTTGCATAGATGGAGAGAAAGATGGTTAAGCTTTCATTTGAGTTCACTTTGTGACAGGAAGGACTATTTTGTTCTACAAATATTTTTTTGAAGCAAGGAACCCTTCATCTTCTCCAGAATCCCTTTAGGATTTTTGACTTTTTAGGGAGAAAATTACAAAGTACGTTTTCCCCTCTTATGACAAACACAAAACAATGCAGGACACTACCATGCTAAAGCAGAACTGTCCACACCTTTGCTCTCGTAATGCATTCAGCTAGCTGTGCAGAGGTTATTGCAGCCAGATTTTGTTAGAAAATGGGTTAACGTTATGCAGTATTGTATACTAAAGCCATCAGATCCATGCAAATTCAGTAATCATGTTACGTGAAGCATCCTGTTTGCTTGGGTAGCCAGAGGAAATAAATGCATAAATTAAACCTTTATCCACATCCTAACATTGTTTCTAAATGATGCTGAGCAGCGTGAAACCTACCAACCAGCCTAAATAACAAACCATGAAACAAATGAAGGTTTGCTGGAACCCTCTTAGATAAGTCATATATATATGTTGTTATATATGTATTATATATGTGTTATATTTTTCCTTAATGCTTCCTTATTTTTCCTATTTTAAAATTCTACTGTGATAAACTAGTTACTTCCAGCCACCCAGAATAAGAATGAAACAGTTCTCTTTATAAGTATTTTTTCCTGGAACCATTTGCATGATATTTTATGTTTTCTTATTATCCCACTGAAAGAAGATTGAAATATATCTCAGTATTGGACTTGACTGTAGTAGCTAAAATTCTCACCCCGATGGTGACTTCTTCAGATTGTTGTGATGCAGTTGATGTGAAGCAGTTATACTTGTCTGTAGAGCAGAAAGCTTGAAATCTGCTCTGCAAAAGGTTTTTGGAGATAGATACTTCAAAACTCAATGCCTGTTCTCATGTTTAGTCCTACCGACGCCAGTGGTGGAGTTGAAATGGTAGTGTCTTTACAGATAAAGCATTACTGCATTAGTTTCACTGGCAGTGTCGAGCAGGAGGCTGGGTGTGCTAACATATATTGCTTAGCTCTGGAAGTTCTGAACCTTTTTCTGAATGGGGTGATCTAGAGAAACAAATAGGAAGCACACAACTACACTTCATAGAGTCTGGTGGATCTCTGGTGCCCTTGTATGCAGGCACGGCTACAATCAAAGGTTTTTTTTCCATCTAGAATGAAAGAGATTTGTCAAACTATTTTAAATCACTACAGGTTTCCTGCCTCCAAACATTTGATATCTGTGGAAGTTAATTCTCTTCAATTTTATTTTGATAAAATTTTGAAGGGAGTATTCAAAACAATATCTTTTGAATTAATTAGACAGTCATTTCTTTGAGGCTAAAAATACAGATCATCTTTCTAATCATGCATTTTGTTATAGTGTGTGAAACTTAAAATATGCAAGAATTACAGTCAACTAGTAATGCACCAGAAGGTTGCCTAACTTCACATGCAGTTTTTAGTAGGACATGATTATCCATTAAACCTCCGAAGGAAAGGATTTTCCATTTCTGTAAGATATATAGAGGAACATGAAATAGTTGATAAAAAGTCTTTTTTCTGCCTATTTTGAGTTCCCTCAAATCTCTCCTACTTGTGTTGTTGCAATGCACCAAATATAAACTTCAGGTTCTTCGTGCACAGACCATTCCTTTGCATATCTACCTTACTGAAATGAAAATGTAGCTTAATATTAATTATTAGTAGATTAAGTACAAATAGGAGAACTATAAAGTTCTACCTTATATGCATCTGGAATTCTGTACCTGAGGTAGGACTGACATGAGAAAGGACATAGAATAAACAACAAAATAAGCAGGTAAGACATGGGAAGACAGAAGAAACAAAATTTATATATTCTTTTTAAGAATACATTCTTTTTGAGAATACATTCTTTTAGAGTGATTTAGAGATCTCAAGATACACAAGTACCTTCAAGGTAGCACCCTTAAATGAATTCACTGTCTACATTTCATTGAACACAAACCTATGGAATTAAGGAAGGAATTTCAAAGCAGACAATAATGAACAAAATCCTATTGCTGCATAGATTCCTAAAGGAATTAGTCAAAATCTGAGTTATCCAGAATTAGTGAAATGTTGGGGGAAAGATTAATTAATGTAATGGGTATTGAAATGTTATTTATTTACAACCCAGTAAAACCCTAGACTTCACTAGAACAATTAGTTTTTATTAAATACTAATTGATTACTAACACATGGCAATTGAGAACTAATTACCATGGCATTTGTATGTAGTCTTTTATTTCCCAATCTTGGCAGATGGATTTTTAATAATTTGTTATTAACTAATACAGATAAATGTGTTACTGAATAAAAATGAAATTTATATTCGAGGACTATCACTTAATAATTTGCTTATTTTATTTCCAATAGGGTGCTTTTAGACCCCTGCTTGTTTCCACCCCACCTCCCCACCCCCTCACCCCACTTCATCCCATCTTTATGCCTGAGGATAGTAATAGCGATGAAGTGAGAGTAGAAAGTCATAAGAATAATTTCATTCTTTGGCAGGTAGTAAAACCTTTTCTCCTTCCTAAACTGCACAGAATGTGTCTGTGATTAGATAACAAATTCAATAAAACAAAACATATTGATTGCCAAAGGGAGGATTTTTTTCCCCAAAACTAATGGTGCCAAGCACCGTAGAAGGCTGTTCAAAGTAAAGCTACTTCTTCAGACAGCTGTCATCTGCAAGAGTGATCTGGATATTGGGAATAACATAGTTATGGAGAAAAATAGGATTTTATTATTGCAGATAATGCCTTCAGAGCAAATCTGGTAGGATGCAACTGTTCTAGATGTTACTCTAAGTTAGGTATTTCTTACCATACATGGGTATTTGATCAGCTTTGTTGTTTTACACTATTTTGCATTTGAGGATCTCAAAGCACTGTATCAGTACTAAATATTTAAACTAAGCAGCTTATTTGTGAATGCCATCTGAGGCAAAAACTAGATAGAAAATAGTTGTCATGCTCTGAAATTTATTGTTCAAAACTCATTTGTGCTTATTTGCTGTGGAATGTTAAAATTCTGCATCATATTAAAATTTTGAAAGAATTTAATAAGCATTAAAACATGGTGTTCAAAAATTTCTCATGAGGTAGAAATTATTAATGTAATATTTGTATATTGTTATATTAACATTAATATTACAAAAGTTATAGTGTTTCCATTGTATCTAAACAAAACACTTCAGTGTTATGCACGTTACTGAACAAGCAAGCTGAAATTATTTGTTTTGACACTTCTCCTCCAAAGTAAAATGAAATTGGACACATTCTTGTGAAATGTTTTCATTCCCAAGTAACTGCAGTTTTTTCTGACAGGACATTGTCTGTCCCACCAGCAGTATCTTACCTGGCATAGAGCTGCTTTCTATTTTAACTGAGGCCCAAAGGACACACTTTCTACATCACTCAGGAGTTGGTGACTTGCCTTGCCTTAAACAGTAGAGCTCCTGTCTCTGCAAGACTTGTTCTCATCATGAGAGAGGGAATTCCATGGTGTTCATCTCTGATGGCTGCATTAGCCCTCCACACACTGCAAATACAAGAAGTATTTCAGCATTCAGCAGTGTTCAAAAGGTAAAGGTATGTCTGGCCATACCCTTTTAAAAACTGGGGCTAGGTATGAGGTGCCATAAACTTGCTTCTCTTCAGATTTATCTGTTCAGGCAGTGGCTTGGCATTTAGAAATTTGGGCAACAGCATGCTATTTCATAACAGATTATCCTGTCCAAGCACTTTTTCTTGGAATTTGAAGAAATGCGTTTCCCAATGTTTTTGCTCTTTTAGAAATATTTCTTTGATCGTTGCTATTTGTTCTTGTTAGGCAAAAAGAAACTAACCCATGACAACATGGTGTCTGGTATATCCCTGCTCCTTACAGATGAAACAACAGGTCTAATTAAATGGTTTTTACATGCACTTAGGAGCTTTCTACAGAGATGACAATTCTCAAATGTAACACACCCCAGTGTGAGAATCCAAAGATCGATCCTGCTTTAGAGATCTTCTAGCCTGTGGTTTTGTTGCAATTAGGGTTGATGCTGGTATTGATTTAAATAGTTGCTAAAATAATAACTATTCTATCACCTATATACAACCAGCTTGATATGCCCATCCAGTTCTCAATATAAACACTAAAAAATAGCAGTCAAATAATTTTCACAATCTACTGTCACAATCTCATAATCTTGTGAATGGTGATTCTCAAGTTCTCATGGTCACATGAAAGCTCTGTTTTTTTGTAAACTGGAGTACTACTTGGTAAAACAGGGACACAAGATTTCACAAATCTATTAGAAATTGGTCAAGGACAAGGATGACATGGTCCATGTATTCATTTGCAACAATTTGAAGTTGGTAAACATTATTGTTATGTGTCATTGAAGGAATGAGAAATATGTCTTGACGTAACAGGGAGGGCAGTTTCACAGAATACATTGCCAGCACCTTGCCATGGAACAGTTAAGCAAAGGAGGTGTCCCTGTCTCTTTTTAACCTAAGAACTGTCCATGTGCACATAATTGCTTTATGTCAAGGTTAATGAGATAAAATCACATTTAAGCTTTCAAGTCAGACAATAAATCTGTCAGAATCTAAGAAGTTTCAGGTTGCTTGAGTCTACCTGTGAAACATAAGTGATAGAGAGGGTTTTTTTCAGAGTCACTAATCAAATTAGTCTTTCTACCTTGTCATAAGCTGAGGAACCTCGAACTTTAGCCTTCCCTCTGACTATAACTATGCTTATCCTGTTGAGGAACTGAAACAATATAATTTATTATGTTTTTAACCTTGAATAACTCTGCTGGAAATGTGAAATGAAAATTGTTTGATGAAAAAGTGCAAAATATATTTGAATAATTTGAATTGACTGAATAAACAATAAAATTAAATTGTATAAAATGTCCAAAAACTTCTATAAACCCACAGGGGATATTTTACAAACATACAAAATACCTGAGCATGTTACAATTTTAAAAAATAGCCGAGCATGTTATTCACTACAGTGTATATCTTCAATTACAAAAAGTACAAAACTACAAAATGGGATAAATAGCTTTCATTCAAGCTTGACAGAACTGTTGGAAAAATATGGATATGGCCTAGATATGGATATATCCTAAAAAATGGATATGGTTTCATCTGGGATAGAGTTATTTGTCTTCCAAGTAGCTGCTGTCTTTTGGATTTAGTATGAGAATAATGTTGATAACACACATTGTTTTAGTTATTGCTAAGTAATGCTTATATTAAGTCATGGACTTTTTCAGCTTCCCATAGAAGCTGAGAGGAAGCACAGACAGGACAAGCTGGCCAAAAGGATATTCCATGCCACAGATGTCACGGTCAGTATATAAATGGGGGTTGGCTGAGGGCAGGAATTGGCGATCGCTGCTTGGGACAGGCTTTTTTTTTTTTCCTCTTTTTTCACCTTCTTCTCCCTACCCTACTTGGGGTGGGGGGGAGTGAATGAGTGAGTGTTTTTGTGGTCCTAGTTGCCAGCTGGGGATAAACCATGACAGCATAACAACAGAATATTTAAGAAAATCCCATGTGTGTTGTTGTAGTGGCTAGTTACATTCAAGCTGTGACCTTGTGATCTGAAGTGGGCATGAAGTGGTGCTGCTTTTGAAAGAGATGATCTCCCATTTCTCATTCCCACCCTCATTTTGTGTCCTTGTGCCTCCACAAGCCTTAGTGTCATCAGGTAGTAACCTGTTCAGACAACTGAGTCTGACTAAGAGCAGTGTAGAAAAACCAAAGCTAGTTTTTGGCTGACTTTGGTTCATAGTTCTGTTCACCAGATGGTCTATAAAGGATTGGTTTCTGTGTAAGAGAGATGATTGGAGAAGAGGAATACATTTTATTAAAATGAAGAAAAAGAAATTGTATTTTTCCTTTCTTTCCTCATTGTTGTTGTAAAATTGTGTCCTTAAGTTCATTACAGGTATCTCTGTGGGTTTACTCAGTTCATGCAGGAGGACCAGAGAGTTAGTTACTTATTTTTGAATTAATGGTTGACACACGTCAGTCCAGATTACATGTGTTGGCTGCCTTCCTTACAGTTCTCAATGGTCCTTCTGGGGGACGTACAAATGTTTTATATGTTTATTTTCAGAAATATATTTCTGAACCCTCTGGTGTCAAAGAACAACGTGTGTCAGGACTGTGGGGTCTGCCCTACTTGCAGCTTCCTCTGCAAAGTCCAGCTCAGCTTTCAGAGAACAGGTAAGAAGTGTGAAAACAAACATTTCCTGAGGAAGGAAGGACATTGTTTAGCCTCCTATGTTAGCCCTCATAGAAACCTTTATTTTAATTTAAAAGAAAAAAACATCTATGATCTTTCCTGGCTGGGAGAGGTTTTGTACTGCAAAAATGAGGGAATGTAACACGTTCTCTGCCAAGCTCCCAGTCACCACAAACACTGTGCTAGGGTTTGAAGGGAAACTGAGGCACTTCTTAGGAAGAAATTTATAATTTGTTAAATTTATGGAGTGTCACTATGCATGATACCTGGTTAATATGTAGAATTTACTTTGTCACCTTAGTTTCTCTGTGGACTTTTGACACTAAACAAAGTGATAAAAATTGAAAAAAATACCTACCAACTTCAGAGCAATTTTTTTACTAACACTTTATTTTTTGTATTTTCAGTCTTTGCAATATCAGGGTTATTCTTTCCACCTAACACTTCCTTCACCAGATATAGCAGCTATATAGGTCGTCCTCCCATGGGACTGTCAACAGAGACAAGCAGTGTGCATCAGCTGAAAGTTTGTCTGCTGGCTGCCCTGATAAAGTGTCATGAGTGTGCTTACCTGTTCCTTGGAGGTGTTCTGTTTCAGTACAAAACTGAATTTTGTTATGTGCGTTGCCCAGTGTATCAGAAAACATTTTTCTCAAGTTGATAACAGCCATGAAATATTTTCTTCCTTAAAACAAAAGCTTTGGACTACATCAACAGTTGGTTACTAATGGCAGAAGCTCTTTTTCTTACGGATCTTCCCATCTCTCAGCCCACTGTTATTTAGCTTTTGTCTTTTTAGAGTGGTATGACTATAAGCTACTCATAAAGAAAGTTTAATTGCCACTTTGTGCTTCAGCATTCTCATAGTTACCAGTGATTAAGAATGCCAGCCATTTTGCATTTTTAATCCATGATAGCTGCACAGGCTAAAACTATGAGTTACTTCAGGGATTCAGAATTTAAATAATCTTTTAGTAGTTTTAGTGTGGCTATTATGATCATGGTAATGGCTTTGATCAACATTTGCCTTTGTCAAAAAGTTCTGTTTTCCTGGTAGGGTGATTTTGAAGCATGCTCTTGGGGACACTGGATTGAGACAAATGAATGAACCTATGAGAGCAGGCTTTTATTTCATTCATGTCCTCACTTGTGTTTCACTTATCCCCAAGTTATTGAATCATCTCTGTTATTCATGTGTTTCGTTTTTTTTTTTTTTAAAAAGGCCTATGACCTTAAAATTTGGAGTGTTGTCACAAATGTGAAAAAGTGGTTGCTGTTTCTCTGCTGTGCTCTGTTGAACCAGTACAAATAACCTTAGATCCTTCTTCTACAGAGAATCTTTCCTGTGGGCTTTCCCATGCAAATGGAAGACAGAAACATATTGCAAAGTTTCAGCTGCTGTGTTAAAAATGGTTAGTACTGATAACTGTTATAAGACAGGGAAGGGAAGAAAAAGGTTTTGGGGAGTTTATCAGAACAATAACTTTGAACATTTGTTGTGATTGCTGAAACTTGTTCTCTGTCTTTGGAAGGAGACAGTTTAAATATTGTTCTGCAACTTCAGCAAACAAGGATCTTAGTATGCATCCTCATCCATTTTAAACCAAATTCTTACTTTTCACTTCAGAAAGGCATGCGTGGTTTTATGAAGGTGACACAGAAGAAAGTTAAGAGGCCAGCAAAATTTCCTGAACAAGTTAGTTAATACCTGATGAGGTATCTTTGTGAAGATTGCCAAACATCTCTGTATGGCACGTGGTTTAGGTTGTAGATGGGCTACTTTCTCCATGGATATTATAATTCAGAGGTTCCATGGTGAAATGAGACCTTTTTCTTTACTTCTTGGAATTAGCATGGTCTGATACTGAGAGGCTTTAATTCATGTGGAGGTTTCAATTTTAGTTATATTATTAAAAAGGTTAGTAACAAGGGATTTTTGATTTTAAGAAAGAAAATCCAGATGAACTAAAAGCTTAGATGGTGAATATAAAGGAGAAGGTGATATATTTTTGATAAAAAGAGCATGTGGTTTTTGATAATTACATTACAGACAAATAAATGCTGCTTGTGTATTGATTTGTTCAGCGTGTTTTGACTAAGTAGAGAAAGGAAACGCTAAGATATTCTGAAACAATTTACTCAGGTCTTGAGTAAAAACAGACCCATAGATCGATAGTGAACTGCTCTAAAACGAAACAAAACAAAGCCCTGCAGAGAAAGTCTTGGGGGTGTTGGTGGATGAAAAGCTGGACTTGAGACAACAATGTACGTTTGCGGCCCAGAAAGACAACTGCATCCTACCTGCTGCAATCAAAAGAAGCGTAGCCAGAAGGTCAAGGGAGGTGATTCTGCCCCTTTAATCCACTCTGGTGAGATCCCACCTGGAGTACTGCATCCAGCTCTGGAGTCCTCAGCACAGCAAAGACATGGACCTGTTGGAGAGGGTCCAGAGGAGGGCCACAAAAATTATCAGAGGGATGGAACATCTCTCCTATGAGGACAGGCTGAGAGAGTTGGGGTTATTCAGCCTGGAGAAGAGAAGGCTCCAGGGAGACCTTATTGTGGCCTTTCAGTACTTAAAGGGGGATTATAAGAAAGCTGGGGACACGTTTTTTAGTAGGGCCTGTTGCAATAGGACAAGGAATAACGGCTTTAAACTAAAAGAGGGAAGATTCAGAGCAGATACAAGGAAGACATTTTTTACAATGAGGGTGGTAAAACACTGGAACAAGTTGCCCAGAGAGATGGTGGATGCACCATCCCTGGAAACATTCAAGGCCGGGTTGGACAGAGCAACCTGATCCAGTTGAAGATGTCCATGCTCATCGCAGGGGCACTGGACTAGTTGATCTTTAAAGTACTCTTCCAACCCAAACCATTCTATGATTCTATGAAAATCCACTAAATATCCCTCTTGCTGTTTTGGCTTGGTTGGTGCTTATACTATATAGCTTGTGAGAGCCACTTTTTATTGGTTGTCAATATCACAGTTAATTGCATGAACTGTTGAAAAAACTCTGCAACATCCTGCTTTTTCATGGGGACAAGGAAATGAATGGAAGGAACTGGCGGCATAGTCAAGATCACTGTACTGCCAGCATGGGTTGGCATTCCTCAAGGGCCCTTGTTGCTTCATGTTACCCTGTATTTATATGAGAATAAGCTTTTTCTGTGCTAACACTTTCGTGGCTGCCATCTAGCATAAATGGAGAATTTTTACTCTTGGAGCAAGAGAACTGTATGTACATTTTCCCTGCAACAGAAGGGGAGGTTATACTTGTGGGCACCAAATAAATTGAGGTCTTTTTTCACACAAGAGCTGAGGTTAAGTGTTTATGTAGTAGGTGTTAGTTAGGTCCCATTCACCATTCTGCTACAGATAATTGTATGCAATAAAGAGCTGGTCCCAGCATCTGTGTTTGTGGGGAGATAGAAGTACGCTCCCTATATTAGGTGGCTGTTGTAACTCACAGATGTCTGCTGGTGGCTAGTGCTAAAAAGACAGTTACTCTATATAACAGGATTGCATATAAAAATAATTGCACTGAAATTCCCTCTGTCTGGGAAGTTCAGTCCTGCAACAGATGCATAAAACCCCTGTCAGCACAGTCTCACTGCTTAGCCTACTGTCCCGGTGTCCTGGGTTGAGAGACACAGGACTAACTTTTCTTCTAATACTGGGGAAAATTGTACTTCTAGAAGACTCTAGTGTCTGAATTTGTGAAAATATTTACTTTATAGCCAGCCAGGCTCTGTGGGATTCAAGGTCTTGGTGTTTTCGAGCCTGGCCAGGTGCAGGGACAAGGAGGAGCAAGGCCTGGGCATTTGACCCAGGCTGGCCAACAGGATTATTTCATACCATAAACGTCACATTCAATATAAATTAGAAAAGTTTGCTGCGTAGCTCTCTCTCCCTTGATGGCGGCGGTCCAGACAACTCCTTGCCCCGGTGCCGGACCCCTGAGGCCTTCCCTTCCTCCTGAAGCCATTGCACTCGCAGTGTTCGACATTTGCTGTCCACTGCTGGGAGTGCATAGCTTCCTACTGATATAACTGGCTGAGTATAATTCCTGTATCTTATATCAGTATCGAGATTAACACTGGTTCTTTAGTATTATTGTTAATTGTTTAGTCTTAGTCTATTAAATCTGTTTATATTTCCACCCTTGTGCTTCCTTCTGTTTCCCGATTCCCCTTCCCGGGTGGGGAGGGGTCATCAGGTAATAGAATAATTGTCTAAACGACAATAGACTGTTATGGTTTTTTCTCAAACCATAACACCCGGGTAGACACAAAGTCCATGCCCAAGCCAAAGTGTGTAGGAATATTGTCAACCTGCCTTCCATTAAACCCTGCTGAAGCTGCAGCAAGTTCAATAGTGCCGTATATAGAAACACGGAATCGAAATCAACAGGGTATGTCTGTTCCACAGATGAGTAAGGAGAGACTTTTGAAAACACTGTGGCAACAGTATAACCATATTAAAGCATGTGCAACTATCTCTCAGCATCGTCATCCTCTGAAGTTCAATAATTCCATCTATGAATTCATATGCAAAATTAAGAGCAAGTGATAGAAATCACCCCTCCAATCATAATGGAATATTTAATAATGAATAAAGAGGACCCTCACAATCAACTTCTTATTGTATTCAGGGAGCTTTATGAGATAGCACACATCCTTCAAAATCATGACGAATCCCAGGTACTTTCTTGATAGATAAGGGGTAGTCATTTGTGGCTCATTTTTATATGCCATTTTTATTGCAGCACCAACAGTAAGATCAACAGAATGTTGCAAAATTTACAAAGCTAAGATTTGTCTAAAATTTTTAATGAAATTGTTGCATAATTCAGATGTTGATATGTTTGGGTTTTATTACAAGCTTTTTATTACAAGATGAACTTGAAATTAGATTCTTAGATGCATCATAAAATGAAATGTTGTTAGTATGCAGATCTTTTCAGTAATTTGTAATACTGGGGCTTACTTTCACTTGGTTGTACTTGCATCCCAAAATTTGGCAGTGTTAGGTTAATGGTCTTAAAGGTCTCTTCCAACCTAAATGATCCTTTGATTCTATGATTCTAAGTTATGGTTCTGATCTTTCAGCTCTCTTTTGATGGTCTTTGGAGAATTCTTTCACCATTAGGAAGAAGATAGCCTCACATTCTTCCTTCACATCTATTTTAAGCCTTGGCCTTCCAGTGACTTCTTGAGAGAAAGCAATGGCTTGATGTGCTTTCATCCCTATAATAGATACATTTCTCACTGGTGCTATCATATATTTTGTCATTTCCCATTTATTATTTTGTTTTCA
>JAHREE010000280.1:3761400-3784465 GCA_033628505.1 Tringa tobata
TAAATGTTTTATTTGCATGGCAAGGTGTGAGAGAGGCAGGAGCTGACACATCAACATGTAAATAAAACGTCAGACACCTCCAGAGATTCTGGGTAGTACGGCTCAGCGAGGGGTGGTCTGGGAGCAGGTAAACCAAGTTATCAACATCATTAGCATCATAATCCAAATTAGTCTGATGATGCTGCCATTTAATTGTTTCCAAATAATTTTATATTTGTGTATGAGAGCCGTAATTTTGTTTAATGTTTTTGAAACTTGTATTTGTTTTTCCACCTGACACTCTACTATACTGTTACATGTTATGTTAGTGGTAGAGGGGCGTAGCTTATTCTTCTTCCGACATGCATTTTGTCCTTCTTTCTATAAAGAAATTTTTCAGAAGGGAATTAGGAAATGCCTGAAAGAGCAGCTTTCAGTGGAACAGAATGGTGTGTCTGCAGGCTGCAGTCACAATCTGGCAAGTTTTGAACCATGCAGGGTATAGCAGAAAATAAAAAATACACAGATACAACTACTGCTATGTTTAATTTTTCTTCTTAAACTTTCCTGTATGGGGTTGTTGACAGTAGTTGTGTTTTGCAAAGTTGCCCAGTCCTGTTTCAAATAACACTTCTTAAAATGTGATGCATGTCTGCCTATACAGATGCATATATACACAGTCTAAGTCCTTTGTCACTCTCCACTTTAATGAGTAGATGAATATGTCAGGCTAGAAAAGATGTATGTAGTGTTAACCTTAGACATTTGGAATACATTGCTTTTCTTAAGTGGATTGCAAAGCTCAAAGGACTTGTATTTTACACAACATGACACAAGCTTTTATGAGCAGATCCATCTGGGACAGAGTAGGACCAAAAGAATTTCCTGTAAACTCCGAATTTGCTCTCCACCAGCGCATACAAGAAGATTTAAACTTATACCCTTACTGTGTCTCTTAAATTAATGTTCTATTATTTTGTGAGTGCTATTCCTCTTTCTCTGGGCCAGAAATGTGAAAAGAAGTGAGTTGCTGCTGTAAGGATTGCAATGTGGACAGAGCAACAAAGGCTAATTTCTGTAAGGAAGTGTATTTTAGGCAATCTCTGTTTTAGGCTGGTTACATGAAATGGTTACATATGCTAAAGGTTTCTCTTGCACTTGTGTGATCAGTCAGAGGGAGATACTGAGGAAACAGACCCTGCATCTACATCAATTTCCATACAGCATGGATACACAGAAGGTTTGGCCCAAGGTATGAGAAGGCTTCTCCAGCCCAGACAGGACAACAGGGCATCAGTGAGGGTTATGAAGCCCACTTTTGGCCTGTCTCTCCGTGTTTGTAGGGCAGGGGTAGGGTGGGTGTGAGGACAGACCTGCCCTGCCACCCCTTGTGCCCAGCCTGCAAGAGAAAGCATCTGCTCTCTGAAGGGAGGTGGCTCTGCCCTTACTGCTGGGGGCTGCGACACTGAGAAAATGAGATATGGTCCTGCTGAAAAACAGTGCAAATGGCAGTCGCTGATTGTACACCTCGCAGCAGCAGGGAAGAGCAGAAGGGAGGGCATTAGGAAAGGTAACTATTATGCAACTTGTATTTTGATTAATTAACTCTTGGGATCCTTGTAGATTTCCTTAGTGTGGCTTGCTTAGCTTTAATTGAAGATATCTATGTATGGGGTTAGATTTAGGTAATATGGGTTTGTGTCAGGTTTTGGTGTTCTTGTTTCTAGAGTGGAAGGGGTAACTAAACTGGTGCTGAACCTTGCACTAACCTTGTTGAACCTCAGGGGAGTTTTTAGTTTAGTTACCCCATCCCTCAGGGGTTTATCTGACTTCAGTCTGCTTGAGGTTTTTTTGAAAGATATGGTTACTACTGTTGTGAAAAAACCTCTCTGGGGCAAGCTGCATAGCTGTGTAGTCAGTTTATTTCATATTCTTGTATCTGTACATGGATCAAGAGACTGACCAAATGAATGTGATCTAGTTTATTCTAAAGCATATCTTTGCAAGGATGCTTTTTTAAAAAAATGATGACAAATATTCAGAAATGCATACTACTTTGCCATACCCTCTGTGCCTTTGAAATGGCCACGGTGCTATGAAACTGCTCTCTGAGAAGGTATGTTTCTCATTCGTGGCTGTGCTAACAATCAAGATCTTAGCACTAGTCTGAGATTCTGTGATTATGATTAACAACCCCCATTTTTGTCTTTCTGTTATTTGCATTACAATACTGTCTGTGATTATTTAATCATATGCTATATTATCCACATAAATTCTTGTGTCGTGGGAGTATAATACAGTGGTTTTTTTGGAGATGAACCAAGGTTTATGGCTAAAAAGCTTGATGCCTCTAGCTTCTACCTAATCTGTTGCGGACATTAAAAAGGATATGATGAGTAAAGCAGTGAATATAGCTTTGGTAATACTGTTTTTTCCCCCTATTGCTTCAGAAGATAAACAGAAAAGTTTTTAAAAAGTCAGTTGTTGTTGTTGGTATTATTATTGTTATTATTATTATTCCAGTCTGACAAAACACAAAACCAAAAAAAAAATGTATTTCGTATCAGCATACTAAATATATTTAAGGTTTTTTTTTTCTCCATGTAGGAGAAATTCAAAAGCAAATAGTTATTTTAAGTGAAGGGTCAAAGGGCTTATACTTGAAAGCCTCTTTTCATTCATCTGATGCTGTATAAACTACTATTCTGTGAAGGTGTATCCTGTTTAATCTCCTCTTATGCTACTCTCTCTTAATCTCTTCTTACTCTCTTCACTCTAAAACTGCATTTTCTGCCAAATTTTCTATTCACTGGAGAATGACCCCAGGCCTCAGAAGGGAACAGTGCAAATCGGAGAAAGGATATTTTTTATTGACAGAATAGCAGACTGTCACGGATTCTGTTCGTGTTGATTCCAAATTATTTTCATGTAAAGGTAGGCCTGTTACCCAAAGTTTTCAGGCTATCCACGCCTGCTATCTGAGTTCCAGAAGTGGTGACCAGCTGCTTCTGTTTTCAGTGGGAACTCTCCCTTAAATGTAAAGTAATGTAAAATTCTAATTAGTTCATTAAGTCAGTCTCAAGTCTTCACAAACTGAGGATCCTGAGTTAATGACATTTTTGAGTCATTCAGTTTTAAACTCTGAATCTCAGTCATGTACAAAACAAAATGAGCATGTGTATCCCATTCTATGGGAAGAGAAGTATCTATTTTTCAGGAACAGATGACCTTTAAAGGTCCCTTCCAACCCAAACCATTCTATGATTCTATGAATACGGTAGAAATGAACATTGATAAATAACTGACATCCAGATGCTTAAAAATCTGCATCTAAACTTTGAGATACAAAAATGTTTCCCCACTTCAGGCCTGGCATGAAGTCTAGACCAATTCCATTGCTTCCATTAACTATCAATCAGAAACAAAAACAGGCACCTGGCCTGGGAAAAAGTATTTTTTGGTTTAGCCAGATGCCCAGTTTGGTTAGTCAGAAGGACAGTGCAGTGAGTCACAGGAGACAGCCTAGGCTTAGCCAGAAGACAATAAGCATCTGACTCCCATGATGAGCTTTGCAACCTTGTACTGGACTCCTAGACATAGGTTTGAGTGCAAGTGTTACTTTCCTGAAAGTTTGTGTGACTGAAAAGTTTACCATTGTGCAAAAGAGTGAGAATTCCTCTTATGCTTGGGAGGACTTTTGAGAACTTAAACCAGCATAGCAGTCTCCAGGGCTGGGGACCCAAAGGGCCTGAAATGTGTAAGGTGTGTTTCCCCTCCTGCTCCACCAGGATGGAGGAGAGCCTCTGTTGCTGAACGTCCAGGGCTTATGCAGCTGGCTGGTGGCATCAAAACTGCTTCAACTTTACTGTGTCAGTCAGGGTGTTTGCTGACCACCTGTGTGACCTAAGTGCCTACATATTGCATTAATGAGGGTATCTATTTCAACAATTATACATGAAAAAGTGCTGAAATTAATATCAGACATAGCAGCGTAGCCTTGCTTTTTATTCTCTGTGTGAGAAATGGACCTTTCTAGTGTGAGATCTAGCTGGCCCCTTTTTGACACTTACCTTAGGTATAGTATGTTGAACCAAAGAAGGGCAAATGCATAATCCTATTTGATGTTGCTTCAAGGTTCACATCTCAGATTACTTGCTGAGATGGTTAGAGAAAAAAACAGAAAGAAATCACTACTTTTCTATATTTCCATGGTGGACAGTAAGTAGTGAATGGACCTACAAGATAAATGAATAAGGAGAAAGGGAGAAGCTAGGCTGGTACTTATTTAATAAGAGTCCTTCTTTTCTCTTTCTTTTCTTTATGTAGCTAATCCTAGCTGTAGCAAGATAAAGTGGGTTGGATGCCTGTAATTACTAATAGCTATATTTTTCTGTTTGAGATGTTCAGTTATAAGTCATTTGTTCTTTGTTGTCTCTTGTCAAGGACGATATTGATTTGAACAAATGTGTAGAGATATAATTTCTGGCATTTTATGGACATCAAGTCAAAATATAAAGTATTACCACAGGGAGTTATTGTTAAATTCAACACAGATAGAAGTTTCAGATTTTCATCAATAGGGAATTGGGACAGAAAGTTTTCATTAAGACTATACGTTATGATAGCTTTCTTTCAAAACCAGCACAGACAAATGAAATTGTCTGTATTACTTGGAAAAGAAATTACTTTGATCTTTCCTTTCATTACTAAATCCATGTTAATGAATTGACTCTATAAACATCACCGATGTTGTGCTGCCAGTTCTGGGATTTGGTGTTTGTGTCATATGTTGATATATGGACATGTATATGAAACTGAGAAGCAATGCCACTGCATCACTTGTAGCTAACTGTCACAGTGCTTTATATTTTGAATTTTCAATCTCAGATATAAAAAGTGGTTGTCTCTGGAGGCTTTGTTGTATTTGAGACAGAACAATCAAAAGGATAGAGAGGAAAGCAAGAGTAACAATTAAATGTAGGGGGGTCCCCTTTTACAATGCAGTATCTTGTTTTTCCATGTGTTCTCCCCTCTCCTCAGACTTTTTTAACCATTAGCCATGAGTTACAATTGATACGTAACACAGCTGTAGACAGCGCTGGGGAACAGGCACAGTGCTGGAGACCACGGTGCTTGGATGCAGTAAAGGTGCTTTTCTCACGTCTGCATTCTAAGCGCAGTGGCAGATGCCAGCTGTGGAGGCAGCCAGTGCTGATATCTCTTGTGCTTTCCTCCTCTCCCAGCGTCAGCCACTCTTGTTTAGCAGTTTTGATGCAAGAACTATTTGAGCACAGTGTGATGAATATGGGGGTGGAAAAGAAGCCTTCTAAGTCATTCTTATATAAATATCTTTTCATCCTACTGTTTTAATTTCTTGGTTTTGTGACTCAAAATCCTCAGAGAGGACCATAAATAAGAGCTGTTAGAGACTTGTTATTTTAAAGTTCATATGCACAAAGTTTACAATCTATTGAATAGCTTAGTGGGTACTTCCCACTTGCTGGGTAGGGTATCTCATCATGAGGATGTTACATAAAAGGTCACTAGCACCATTATTCTGCTGCATTGTTAAAAAAAAGTAAGTAACAACTACTATATGTTGTGTCATACTCAATGGTATAATTGTGTGTTAATCTTGCTTTGGGCCTACATATTGAGTTAGCACTGCGAGCAGATACCTGCATGCTCCGTGACAGTGCAAGTGCCTGTGATATGCATAACAGCGAGTTATCTTGTGGAAACTTAAGCAGTTAAGGCTTCTTGATCACCTAAGCAGGTTTTCTGGATTGTCACACACTCAGCAATAGCTAATTTTTGTGCTGGTTTTGGCTGGGGTAGAGTTAATATTCTTCATAGTAGCTAGCATGGAGCTATGTTTTGCATTTGTGCTGGAACCAGTGTTGATGATACAGGGATGTTTTATTTATTGCTGAGCAGTGCTTACACACAGCCAAGGCCTTTTCTGCTCCTTACACTGCCCTGCCAGTGAGTACACTGGGGATGTTCAAAGAGTTGGGAGGAGACACAGCTGGGACAGCTGACCCAGACTGGCCAAAGGGATATTCCATACCATGTGATGTCATGCTTAGCATATAAAACTGGAGGAAGAAGAAGGAAGAGGGGAATGTTTGGATTTATGGTGGTTTGTTTTCCCAAGTAGCCATTATGTGTGATGGTGCCCTGCTTTCCTGGAGATGGCTTAAATCCTGACTGCAGGTTGGAAGTAGTGACTTAATTCCTTGCTTTGCTTTGCTTGCATAAACAGCTTTTGCTTTATTTGTTAAACTGTCTTTATCTCAACCCACATGTTTTCTCACACTTATTCTTCCTATTTTCTCCCCATCCGACAAGAGGGGAGTGAGCGAGTGGTTGTGGTGAGGCTTAGTTTCCGTAAGGGGTTAAGCCATGACAAGGAGGTGATCTGCAAAATCTTCAAAACTTGCTGTCTTATTAATAGTGGTAGAGATACTGAGGTTAAATACTTAAAATGTACTTGCTTGCATGTATTCCCCTTCATGGGAAAAAAACCCCAAATTTCTGGGTGAGGCAATGAGTCCTCCCTTAGAAAAAAAATATTACCAAATAATGTGGCAAAAAATATGAAAAGTTCAGAAATGTCAGCTGTTTGGAAGCAAGGGAGGTGGACTGCACTTCAAAAGTCTCACTCTTAGGATCATATGGTAAATTAAATTTAGGCATATTGCAGCCCAAGGGATACTGCTCACCCTGATTGAATGTCAACGATTAATCCACTCATATCAGCGTGACCTTGATCAAGAGGAGTTTAATGTAGATTTCTGAGGTGGGGGAGAGGGCAAGGTGGTAGAAAAAAGGTTTTACAGGATAATTCAATGGGTAAGGAGTCAAAAGACAGGACTGGTCAGCACTGCATTCTGTAATATGCTCACGCTCTCCTGGACTTTCAATCCTTTGCTGCAGAAAAAATATGAAACACAGTAAACCACTGCATTTCATTTTCATACAATGCAAGTTTAAAACAAGTAAAACAAATGGATCTTAGCAGATTGGTGGTAGTTTTGGTGCTGAAAGCTCCCCCTTCCTTTAGAAAAGGTGTCTTGGAAAAAAGAAAACTTTTACCTTCAGGGGAGAGACTGCCTTAACTGAACAGTAGATAGTAGAACAGTCAGCCTCAAGAGCTGAATATCTTGAAGCTGACGTTCTGCTTCCTGTAAATTTGGGCACCTGACATTCATTTTATATCAGGGTTAATTCACATGCAGACTTTCTGAGAAATAATTAGCTTTCCATTTACTGACAGGTCAGTTCCATGGCTTTTAACTCACAGCTATCATTTGCAATCTGATGTGTGTTTTTCTCACTATTTCAGACCATTTTTGTGCTGACCTTTAAGGCAACAAAATAATTAAGCACAGCAGTGTTGTTCTGTAACTTTGAATTCAGTATATTAACACGCTCATGTTATTAAAAGGCCAGTAACCCATCTGTTAGGTCTGATCATGCCCTTTTGGAATCAATAGCAAAAATCACAGTCATCTTAACTGGTGGTGTTCAGACACTGGAAATTACTTTTATTTGCAGAATCACAGAATAGCAGAGGTTGAAAGGGACCTCTGGAGATCATCTAGTCCACACCCAGTGCTCAGAGCACAGGATGTGCAGAAACATGTTCAGTTTGGTTTGAATATCTCCAAGGATGGAGACGCCACTGCATCCCTGGGTGACTCATTCCAGTGTTCAACTGCCCTCATGTTAAAAAAACCTTTTCTTGTTCTTTTTTCTGTGTTTTGACTTGTGCCCATTACCTATAGTCTTTCACTGGTCACCGCTGAGGAGAGTTGACTCAGTCTTCTTTGCTCCCCAACATTTTGTATTTATGCACATGGATAAGATCCCCCTAAACTTTCTCTTCTCCAGGCTAAACAGTCCCAGCTCTCTCAGCCATGAGAGATGCTCCAGTCTCTTTATCACCCTATGGCTCTTTTCTGGGCTCACTTCAGTATGCCCGTGTCTCTTTTACTGGGGAGCCCAGAAATGGACCCAGCAACCAGACGCATCCTCACCAGTGCTGAATGAAGAAGGAAGATCTTTGCCCAGAGGGTACACTGCTGGCTCATGGTTGTCTTCTTAACCACCAGCATCCCACAACATTTCCTGCCATAATCAACAATGGATTTAGACAAGAGTTCTTAAAAGATTCATTTAGAAGTAGGAAAATAAAAGATGTTACAAGCCTACTGGTTACCAACATATTTTTCTCCAGTTCAAAATATAAAAAAGGCTGGAAGTAGGAAATGAATAAAATGTTTAAGTTTAATGTTCAGCTTAGACTGTTATTGCAATGTGAATATAAATTGCCTGGTATTTGTTTTAGAACTTATGCCTACCTATTCTGTTTCATGCATCTATTTCCATCTTGTAATTTAGCTTGATAGAATTTTTCTTGGGAGAAATTATACACCTAAAAGCATGCTTTTATAATGTAAAAGACAAGATAAGTAATTGGCTTAAAATTATGTAGATATAAACCATTGCCTGCCAAACTAAAACAATATAGATTGCTGCTTGTCAAGAGCGGGAGGGGAATGCCTTTGTGGCTCCTCTACCTGATTAAGTTTCATAACATAATCAGGAAAGCTTTTCAACTGGAAACGAAAGTTACTTTTTGAACTTAATTACATATCAATACTAAATGACATCAATTAATTGCTAACAACCTGTAATGCACTTTTAACAGAAATCCTAAAACCCTGTAATTTGCTAAAAAGGTAATTTGGTTCCTTAATTGAATTTTAATTGTTTTACACACACCTCTTTGATATACAGCTAATACTTGCACTGCACATGCCTTAATGTTTTTTCCCAAAATGATTTTATTTCGAGTTTCTTATATGCTTAATTATTCCTATAAATATTTAAAAGGTTTCTTTGGTGTCCTTGGTAGACAGCTATGGCTCCTGACACTGGCTTTTTCCTTAGTAGCACATACAAACCAGAAAGTGATGGGTTCAGTCTAGTGAGTGCTCAAAATCCATCACTTATGACATTTCACTGAGGACCTTTTTGACCAGACCAGGAATCCTTGAAGCAGGTATAAGATTCTTGTTGGCAAGGGGTGTGTGTGGTTGATTGGGTTGGGTTTTTTTGGCAAAACTTTATACCACTGAAATATTTTCTGCTGGCTCTACTAGAGCACATCCCCATGTGTTGAGGAGGAATAATATGCTACTGAAGAAGAGAAGTAAGAATAGTGAAAAAGAGTAAGGTCAGCTATGAAAACTATCAGTCTAATATACTCCAGTCTGGTTAGGACTCTCTGAATAAAAAGAGGGAGAATAAATTCACTGGATCTGGTGCAAAAAGGTTGTTTCGATTTCAGGATGAACAGCCCATTTTATTCTAGATATTCTGAAAATGATGAATGTTTTTACTTAAAAATGAAAGAACCTTGCATTTACTAACTCATTTATTAGTTAGAGTCTTTACACATTTCTCCTTTATCCTATTCAGGCTCTGATTGAATTCTTAAACCTTGTCAGATGAGACTTCTTGTATTGCAGTGGATTCCTCATTTCCCTTATTTGGCACAGTCAATGAAACCTTTCTAATATTTCAAACCACTCAGATTTCCCAAGGACATACCTGAGCAGGGAGAGTGTTTAGGGGTTATGGATTTGACCAAATCAAATAACTTCCTGGAAGGTAATACTTTTCTTCACGGTACCATTGATGAGTAAATTAATGAGATGTTTCTAAAACCTTTACGCATATTTATCTTTGGAAGGACTTGTGCCAGTGTACTATTTATAAGAGGCAAAACTTTTATTTTTGCAAGATGTCCTACCAGGTATCTTAATTGTATTCAGTTTTCAGATGCAGATTCAAGATGATTGGTGGGAGTATCTTTTCGTGTTTGATAGAACCCATCATGAAGCTTACTGGGTTTGGTAGCAAAATAATGTCTAGACTCTGTATTTAATTCAGGGAGGGATACTGTCTGTAAAGGCTTCTCAATACAAAGTGGAATAGAAGAAAATTACTATTAAATATAAATATTGTTTTCTTATATATTTTTTTATTGTCTCATGAAGTCTAATTCATAAAAGAGTATTTTAATTGTATGATGAAGAAATAAAAACGTCTTCAAGGACTCTCTAGGAATTAGAGCAATTGTTAAATAGTTGTAAGAGGTCCCAGGTTTTCATTGGACTGCTGAGTAATGGCCCCATCCAAAAACTGTAGTTTTAAATTTTTTTGAAGTATGCAAACATCTGTAAAGAACGCACATAGTTATTAACTTCTACATTCCAAAGTGGTTTTAGGCAGCAAGAACTAGAGAAGGCAATGTGAGTACTTCAGTTCTTCAGAGGACAAAATCTTTGGAGAGCAACAAAACACTCAAAATACAAAAGCCAAGTCTTAGGTAGATTCAGCATGTCAGGGAAACGACTAATTGAAAAAATGATGTTGGAAGAGAAGGAAGAAAAGGTTTCTGCTGTTTTATTTTATATAACAAGAGTGAGAGATGTTAGAAGACAAGAAAATGTGTGTGCA
This sequence comes from Tringa tobata, assembly GCA_033628505.1. NCBI lineage: Eukaryota > Metazoa > Chordata > Aves > Charadriiformes > Scolopacidae > Tringa > Tringa tobata. The sequence continues at coordinate 3,771,913 of JAHREE010000280.1, forward strand.
TCTCTTTCTTGAATTGTTTCTGAGATGTATGCTTTTAATGGGTCCTTGAAGGGGAGTCTCTAAATCAGTGACACTGAAGCCAACTTTAAAATTTATATAGGAACTGATAATATATTTAATCTTCTAACTGGGTCTGAAAAATCTTGTATAGTTAGTATACACTAACTTGTTTGGAAGGGGTTTAGGAGGGAAACTTTACAAGAGTTTTCTAGAGAATAGCTAAACTAAAGGATACTAATTCCAAGCAAGTTGCCCACAGATTAGCATACTGATTTGGATGACAGGGCTGTATTGTTTAGCGTGGTGTAGAAGAAAAGGTAGCTCTCTAGTTTTACAGAAAATTAATTAACACTCATGTTATTTTGCTTTAAGATTCAATCCCTTAAATATTGTTATGGTAATGGATTCCATTTTCAGTGTTTTGAAACTAAGAGAATTGAACTGTAAGGTAAAGTGTGGGATTAGAGAAAGTGTTAAAGCTAGTCTGGACAAACAATTAATTCTGTAAAAGTATCATTTGGGATGAGATTTTAATGAAAAATATATTTTTTCAATTTCGTTCTCTTTACCAAGGCAAAGATATATATTTTTTCTTTGGTGTCAAACAAAACAGTCTGCTGACACCAGAACATGAAGTTTCTTTTCCAGGGACAAACAAGAAAAAGAAGGAAAATAAGGTCCAAACACACACACAAAACTTGCAGAGAAGGAAGAGGTAGTCCTTCCATTCCTTTCTGTAACCGACAGCCAGATTACAGAATGAGACTGTGGGACAGACACTGCAGTTCCTTCCTTTGCCTGGGGCTTGACCCCAATTACTTTTTCCAGGAAGGTGCATTAATAACCATACTATAAACTAACTTTGTTCGGAGGTAAGGGAGTCTCAGCCATGTCTGCAGAATCTTTTCTACTTCATTTGAGCAAATGACTTTGGCATGAATGCTGGAAGCAGGCTGAGCAGCTCCTGAGTTTCCCGAACACCAGATGTGTGATACAGCGCTACACGTGTATGGGTGGAGGTGCCTGACATTCCCAGTACCCCAAAACAAGCAGCACTTCAATCCACAGGTACCTTGACAAACTTGAAGATGGGGCCAACAGAAACTCCATGTAGTTAAACAAGAAATTGAAAGTTCCACACCTCAAAGGAATAACCTCCATGCATCAGTACCGGCTGGGGACTGGCTGGCTGAGGAGAATCATTTCTGGAAAAAGACACGGGAGACTGAGCACAGACCTCTTTCTGAAGCCTCTGACAAGCCATGCATCTGAGTGAGAGGAAGGATAAGCAAAAACTTTGCTGAAACCCTCCCAAGGGCTGTACAGACCATGGATACAAACCAGGAGTGTCCTGCTGCCTGTGAGTGTTTGAACTACTTAACTGTTGGAGATTAAAGGGGAATATCACCAATTGCTTCTCTGATACTTTTACCAAACCAGCTCTGAACACTTTCTTCTCATTTGAAAGGACTTGCTGAAACTGAAGTCAAATTTGTAAATAGTTTTAGATGACAGAAGTCACATTTTTGTTGAATTTTCCATCCTTGAAAATTCTTTGTCCAGCTGCAATGAAAGCCTGTAGAGGGTTGATTCAGTAACTTTTGGCAGAAAAGACAGATTTGCATTTCACAAAAATATTAAATCTCACAACATTGCATAATGTCACAAATCTGGATACAAAACATTTCAAATTATGGAAAAGGTTTTTTTTTTTCATTTCAGTGAATACAATTTTGAGAATTTAGCCATGTTCCAAGATATTGTAGGTACTTTGCTAATCAAAATTTTACAAGGCTAGGACTGACAGACAGCTGGGTGACTCAAAGAAGATGGTTACTTGGAAATAAATGGTATGGTGAAGTCAGGTTTATGCTATTTGGATTAATTTTGAATTTTTTCACAGGCATTTGTATAACTCCTGGCAGGTTTTTCTTGTACCGGGCAAGATTTTTTCCATATTACCAAGCTGCAGTTTTGCTTCCTTGTGGTCTTTCATTTCCCCCCAGATTCCTCTACAATCATGAAGTGTCAAGTTAGCTAATTTTATTTAACAATGTGAATAGACTATTTCCCCTTGACGTTATTCACACGCTTCAGCTCATAAAGAGGAAAATAATAGCAACTGCAGCACCTGAGAGATGATCGCTTACAGGCGGTGTTGTATGACCTTTCTGAAGAAGAACGCAGTAAGTCTATTATATCAAAACAATGAAGTGTGTGGGCCTAAAGCTCAAGAGAAGTGTGTGCTGCCTTAGTCACAGACATCTAGGGCTCCTTGGAAACAATCAGCGAGCAAGTAATAGATCCAGATAGAGAGAAGGCTGCAGCCAGTAATGCCAAGGCAGCGCAAATTTCTGAAGTAATTTTGGAAATGAAAGAATTCTTACAATGATTCGCTGTTTCATAGAAAAAGTTAGGATTTTTTTAACAAACTCTTTGCAGGAGGTGGAGACTCTTGAAATGGAGGCTTTTCATGGAGAATTTAGCTGAGAGGTAGGAGGAAAGACAGAGAGTAGAAGAAAGCAAGCAAGGATAGACTGCAGAGAGTTGTCCCAGGTGAGACAGAGTAAACCACAGTCCGTGGGGGATGTGGATACTGGGATTTACTTAAGAACCAACAAGATGAGAGCTTTTACCCTGCTTGATTATTTCACACATTCCCTCTCTCCCTCCCCACAATGCTAAGTTCCCCAGGTCCCAATTTGCCTTCCCCGCAGGGAGGTAATTTCTTCTCCAGGACAACAGAAAGTCATGCAGAAAGTTGGGTCAGTTCCCACTAATCCTCTGCTCTTGGGTACCAGACTTTGGCATCACTAGCCAAGGTCTGACATCCCTGGCATTTGTACCCACACAACTCTCTGATCTCCAGGATTTTCCCCGACTTCCAGGATCTTTTCTGCAGTCTGGATCTTCATCTTCTGCTTTCCAGCCCACCTTCTCTTTTCCAATACCACTTCTTTTTGGCATCAGCTCTTCTTTCTTGGTCCCTAAGCCTCCCATTTTCCAGTCTAAATACCTTATATGTAAAGTGCAACACATGATTAGCCTTCTAAGTGGTGGTTCTGCCTCATGTTTTCTCATTAGCTGGAGGATTCAGGATGTGCCACTTTGTTCAATCTGAGTATCACCAAAATTTACAACCAGCCCACACCAGCTGCAGCTACCAAGTAGCAGCCTTCTGCTTAAGAGTTGAAGAGTTCAAAAGTTCCTGGGCATGGCTATTCCCTGTCCCTGGTGAGGGTTCTAATCTCTGGTCTTTACTGGGATGATGAAAAAGCTGAAAACATTGTTGAGCATCTCAGGATTGTTGTTGATTACAAAATGAGAAAAACCGCACAGAACCTTGAATCCCACTGCAAAATAGAGTTTTGATTTTGTTCTTTATGCAGAGATCTCTGAAAGATGACCTGTTTTCTGGAACAAATTCTGAAAAATGAAAACACTTGATATTGCTGCAAAATATAGAAAATAAGTATCCACCAGCTTGGGTGATGTGTAAGGTAAGCATTTCGTTCTCTACTGCCCGTACATATACTCAGATGGAGTGCAGAGAGCAGTAAGTGTGGATAAAGCCACAAGCAAGCTGTATAAAGTTTGAGGACGCTGAAGGGATACTGCAACTCCCTATGCTCTGATGGATATGTTATGGGTATAAGAAAAAATTACAAAATGGTCCTATGGATTAGACTGCTGTCAGCTTTTGACTGACAACAAGCCACTCACATGACTGAAAAATAGCAGGAATAGATTCCAGTAAGAAGTCAAATTATTATTATGCAATTTGTAGGCAATGCATGATCATGGAAGGGCCTTGGCTCGGTAATTGCTTCTGCCTTGTCTAGACACTCTCTGAATACCATTATTATTTCAGATAAGCTTTACAGAAATGTCCGGAAACCCTGACTAGAAAGTCATAAATAGGTAGTCCCAGAGAGCTTGCAATACAGAAGGAAACAGACAACTGTTGAGTGCGGTGAGAGGGTAGAGAAGAAACGTGGAGATAATGAAGATGAGCTCATGCAGTGATATTAGAGAGCTGTGACTATCAGTTTCAACTGCACATATGTATTTCTGAAATAATTTGGCTGCAGTCTTTGGAGTTACAGTAAAGTGAAATTGATGTGAGGTCAAAATCAGAATCTCATTGTTTCAGGTGTGACACAGATCAGTGAGCCAGTCCTCTTAACTGTGCAGAGGGTACACATTTGTAATGTGACAGAGGATTTTGCAAATTCTGAGAGACATTTCCAAATCTCAGTGATGTACTGCTTAGCCTTCTGGGTCACTGACAGTTTGAGACTTCCTGGGCACTCACAGTTAACAGATGAAATTTATCTCTTTTATGTATTTAAAGTTTTTTTATTAATGAAAAAAAAAAAAGATAATTTTTGCACAGGTTTTTTTATTCATCTGGTAGGAAAAACAGATAAATGTAGCCTTGCTACAGTGTAAGCTAGACTAAGTCTGGAAGTATGTTCCTCAACTAATGTGCTCACACACAGTATGGAACTATTTTCACATCTCATTTCCTTAGCAGATGAGATGGAAAATTAATTTAGAAACAAAATCAAATAAAAATACAAAATTATTTTTTTCTGTATTAAAAAAAAAAAAAAGTAATGACATTGCCAGTAAAATAAAGGTTTCACAGCCTAGGCTATAACCCAATCAACCTTCCTGACCCAGGTACCATAAGACAAGGCAAAGGCAATTCAATATCCATCTTAGATTATATTACTAAATCCTTTTAAGACTATAATTAGAATATGGCTAGTAACAGGTCTGTTTCATATCTGTCATGAAGAAAAAGTCTATAAGTAATATAATTTCTCTAAGCGATTTACTTATAATTTAATTTCTTTTGTACTAGGAAATATGACACCAAGTCATACATCTAGACGAGCAGAAATACCACGTCTGGAGAACCATTTAAAAACTGTAACAAACAAAACTGGGTTTTAATACAAGTAGAAGAAACACTATGCAGAACCTAAGATTTTGCTGAGGCATATTTTTTTGTCTTTCTGTTTTAAAAAAACATATTTTGATGTGGAACATAGATTTCTAAACAGTAGCATATGTACCACAGGTGGCTTGTAAACCCCCTCCAAATGGTCAGAGACACAGATAGGAGCTGTCTTCACCAGCAGTGTTACCTGCTGCTGCCATTGCTCACGTTCAAGGGCCTATAGGGCTTTATCTCTACTAGATGCATTTTTTTGTCATGGATTCCTGTGTCAGATGATGTGTCTAATCTTGGTTTTAAAGGTTATTAGAAACTGCCATAATGTAAAATCTAGTTAAACTATAGTCAAATGTATTTTTCTTATCAGGTTTGTTTTCTCCAAAGAGCAATTGATGAAAGAAAATGTGACCTTATGTCTCTTTTCAGACCATCACCTTCTGCTCTTCTCTTAAACTCATTTCTCCCCTCAGAAATTCAGAAGGCGTCTAGTCTGCTTTCCTCTTCTAACCTCTGTGCATTTAAAATGGTCCCTGCCTTCTCTCTGTGCAATGACATCAGCTCCTGAACTCAGAAAAAAACATTTCTTGTACATGTAGGTGTCACGCTTTCAACTCCATACTGAGATGTTAATTAAGCTGGAGAACAAATAACTTCAAAATAAATTATTTATATGAAAGCCTTTAATTATCCATACAGGTTTATCAGCAGAGAAAGTTTTGGAAGAGCTCACGAAAAATCCACAAAAACCAGAAAACCTATGAAGTAACAGTGCTGATTAAATTTTCAAATAAAATATCACATTTTGAAATAAAATCAAGCATTGCTTACCTGAACTTCAAGTATCCAAAATACCCCACTGCGTGATGGAACTTCTGTCACCTTGTCATAGAGAGAAAACATTTCTCTTCAGTGTGGGAGCTTGAAGCAGGCCACTGACTTCCTAAAAGAGAAATCTAACAAATCAGGCAGGTACTTGGATCTTTCCAGAATGGAATTCCTAATTTTCTAGATCCAGCCCATCGCACCTCCTGGAGCTGGTGTGACCCAATGCAGCTTGTGCATATCTGGTGTCAGAAACTGGAAGAGAGGCAGGTTGTTCTCCCCTCTTTACCCAAGAGCTCACTCTAAAAATAAGTCTAAAGAAAATGGAAAATACAAAGCTGAAAACACCTGGAAGTAAGAAGATGAAGTTATTAAAATCAATGCATCTGGATGCAGCCTGTGACTCATGAAATCCCTAGGTTGTTGATTGTTGGAAGCCAGCAGGATACACCAAGGGAAATATCACTCCGTGCATTTTCTGCTTTTTAAATGCTTTCCCTAAACATTTTCTATTTGTCATTGCCACAGACAAGCTATTGGGCTGACTGAATGCAATTTTAAACATTTATCATGTTTAAAAAGAAGAAGAAAAAAACGGGCCAGGATAGTTCTTTGCGGCCAACTGGCGTGATATGACCTATGTCCATACCATTAACTTTCTTACCCATGTAAAGAGGGTGGCCTTATTTGGATAGCCTGTTGAAAATGATGCCTGGCCCATACAAAACATGATGCATGCCCAGGCTTTATTTGAAAGGTTTCTAGTTGACACAGGGACCTTGCTAACAGTGTAATTGTTAACATTACAATCCTCAGGCAGGAACCTGCATGCTGTGTATTGTGCTGCTATAGAGGTAGCCAATGTGCCACTGTAAATTAAAAAAAATAAAACCTCTTCTTCTCTTTTGGCTTTTATTTGTAGAGTTCTGTTTGTGTGGACTGTGGTTCAGCAACATGGGAAGAGCGGTGAGAGAGAATTTCTCATGGTTCTTGAAGAAAAAATCCTGCATCGCACCCCAGGTCATATTTTCAGAATCTATAATTATCAATTCTTCAGCTGTCCATATTTTTTTGGACTTGGACAGCCCTTAGAAATAACACAAAAGCATTCTTAGCAGAGTGTTAGAGGGGAGACACCCCAAGAGCTTTCAGCTTTTGAAGATCAGTCTGGGATGTTTACTGCAGGTGCATGGTTTTTACCAGAGAACAATTCTGCTTTGAGCAGTCAGAATAGACAAAATCATGCCACAGAGTAAAGTGGGATAGTCAGCCTCTCCGTATCATATCTATACATTTCAGTACCCTATTGCATAGTGGTTTATATGTTGGCATGTGCAGGGCAGTTGGCCTGAGCTCACTGTCATTTTCAACTTCCAATGTCATGTTTTCCTTCTGCTTTTTTTTTTTCTACTAGATGTATGGTCCTTTTCATCTCCATTTTCTTGCAGCACTTTTGGATAAAATATATCTATTATATCCGGTCTTGCAATAGAAGTCAGTTAAATCCCCAAGGACACAGAGTACCAGCAATCCCTGATGACTGAAAGTTAGTAGGAAAACATTACCTGTTTTGCTCTGAATTTTAAAAAAGAAGATACTGTACAGAAGGATTAACATGATCAGGTGTCTTGTAACCTTTCCAAGAGAGATGGAAATCTCCATGCATTAGATGGGACTTTCTGAGAAATGCAATTTCTTTTGCTAACTGATCTATTTCAGTAAAGATCAAGGAATGATTCAGAAGTCATTCACACCAGGTGCAGCCTTAAAAATAATTCAGATTGGTATATAAAACATCAGTATACTCAGTCCTGTTGACCTTTAAAATGGCTATAGACATTCACTTTTAGTACTTGTAAAGGTGAAGTCTAAATAAACATATAAATTGGTGCCACGTGTTTTCTGTCATATAGGAGTTGTGATTCTTACATAAACCCTGACTCGTTAGTTTTTCATGTTTTCAACTCATTGACTGATTAATTTTTCAGTCTCCAGCTTTTGCAAATGCCTGATTATCTAGTGAAAAATAATGTGGGGAATCTGGACTGAATCATTCTTTAGAGGAAAGGGGAAAAGTGTTAATTTAATCTGTTCTTGCATGATCATGCAATTAAAGGAGGCAAAGGTGAACTATAACTAAATTGTTAATCAGAAGAAATAAATCTCTGAAGGTACTTTACAGTCTAGTGAAACTTTGAGAATGGATGGTTCTCAAAGTTGAAATCTGTTGATTTAAACTACAGTATAGCAAATAAGAGGTTTTTCAGCTTAGGCTGGAAGTCTGCTTTTCTTTTTCACTCACTTCTTTTTCACTTTTTGAGGCTCATAAGGGAGCCTGAAAAACAGTTATTCCTTGGTATTTTGGTGTCTGTTACTTGAATTTTGCACATTAAAATAAAAATTACTGTTAATTACACCTTTTGTTTATGTAACTTCAATAATGAATATGCAAAAGGTCCTTGTGTTTCTCTTATGTTTCCATACAACATCATCTCTTGTCATATAAATTACATTCAACACGGGCTGACCTTAAGGTATATAATAGGTTTAAAATTTATTTTTTAAATCTTAATGTAAGATTTTTCCACTTTTCTCTGATTGCTAGTTAAATTTTCACTTCCTACTAATTTTCATTAATGCAACTCAGAAAATTTTCTTTTCTCCAAGAGGAATAAAAAACATTTTTACATGCCACATACACACTCTATTAGACGTTAGGTTGTCTGGTGGCAAAAGGGAAAAACATTGTATTTGGGCAAAGAGGCATCAAGTTCTAAAAGTGAAAAGTACATTAAAGATTAGCACAGCACTGTGTAAGAAACACTGTGACTCCCAGCATTTCAGGGTGCAGCTCTGTGATTTTCCTTGTTCTGGATGCCAGTAATTTCCCACTTCTTTGCACTCATATAGCACAGCTTTCCCTGTGATAATATTACAGGGAAATTCTGTCAAAGCTTGTATATTCATCACTTGCCTGTTCTGAGGTGAGAGTACGTATGCTTTGGGTGCACAGATCCAAGTTTTGGGTATTTATAGAATCATGGAATTGTCTAGGTTGGAAGGAAACTTTCAGATCATTGGGTCCGATGTATAGACTGTTAGACTGTCTTTGATAAATACAGAGTTCATGTCACCATATACTAATTTAAATACTGATCCATTATATTTTTGTCTGGTGAGACAAAATTGTATTTCTATAGCTTTTTGTTTCTACAGCTTTTGAGTATTTTGTCTATTTATTTACATTTCTCTGTCCTCATAAATTAGATTTTCTATTTTCAGTTTGTTTGGTTTTGTTTTTTATTTTTTTTTCCTTGCAGCTAGTTTAATTTTAGTTTAGTTTTTCCTCACAGCTAATTTAGCTGTTACGGTATTCCATATGACTGTTAATTTTTTGAACCCTGAGGTGGGTAGTCACTGATATGTATACCCAGACAGCTGAAGAGTGTTATCTCACCTCTTTGTCTGTGCTGTGGAATTCATAGTAATATGTTTTCCAGGAATTTAGAGAATTTTTAGGATCTACATCAGCATTTCAAGCTTCTTTCTCCTCAGATAATGTTGCGGACGGAGTGACCATGGTGGCCAAGGCCTGAGCAGGAGCTGGGGAGTGGGGGCTGAGGGGGAGCAAAACAGGGAGAGCACACTGCCACACTTACGTGTAAATATAAATAACCATGCCTGGGATACACATGAGAGAGTTTTATGGGATTTTTAAGATAAATGTATGCAGCTCTAACTGTAGATAACTGGACTTTGAGACCTAGAAATTCTAGGTGACAGTCTTCCCACCTACTATAGCTATCTAGAATTTAGGTATCTAACTAATAATCTTGGTTGTCTCCATAGTGAAGAAAAAGTAATAAAATTATTTAAAAAAAAAATCAACCCAACTATTTCATATACTTTTTAGGGCGGAATAGATTCTCCTGTGGAAGCGCACTATATTCCATGCTGGTGTGGAGTTTATTTGCCATCTTTTGTTTGGTAAGTGGCACAGCTTGCATATTACCCTTGCTTTTCTCCACTGCAATCTTTTGTATCACATGTTGTTCTTCAGTGTATCGTGCATTTCTTACAATTTTTAATTTGATAGAAAACTTAGGAAAGAACTAGTGTCTGAAAAGGTTTCATTTCGACAATAATTATACTGTTCAATCAATCAAGTTTTTTAGTATCTTACTTATTAATGGAGATGTTAAATTCTAGTCATTTGTTCCAAGTTATTTGGAGTGATCACTCTGAAATGCTTTAATGGATGCAGAATAAATATATAATAGTTGTACACATTTATTCCAGGTAAGATTTTTATGTATCACTTGTTGGTCAGTAAAATTCTCTTGAACATTTAATCTTCCACACAGCATTCAATTTCTTTCAAAATTTCAAGAAAGGTTCAGGCACCTTAAATGCAAATAAAAGTATGGTACCTATATATGTGTGCCTCCTCCCTTCCTTCCCCCTAATGATAACACCACTTTTTTTTTTTTTGTCTACAATTAGCAGATAGTTATGGCACTATAGAAAATGATGCTAGTGTTAAAAGAACAGTCCTAAGGATTTTTAGAAGCAAAAAATATTATCCCCAGGTTGTAACTGAGCTGCAGAAACTGTACATATCTGATGTAAATGGATGTGAGAAGCCATCTCAGTCTCCATGCATCTCAGAAAGATGGATTATTTCAGGGTGCTGTGCTCAGTGGTATATTGAATGAGGCATTAGTTGCAAGGAAAAGCCTCATAGGTTGGGAGATAAAAATGTAGGTGGGGGGCTCTTGCCTTGGGGCTAAAGAGGTCCGTTCCTACCAGAACTGTGAAGATTTTTAGTAAGACCTTTCTGAGGCAGCAAGCTCAGCATAGCAGTATGCGCTGCCTCTAATAACCCTCTATGGAGATTTACTTGGCTACCCGCAAAGCTGCAGAAAGGAACATGCAGCTGCACGGACTAAGCATGAAAAGTGGCACATATAGCAGAATTAGAGGATTCCAACGGCCTCACTGTCCTGTGATTTCATTCACAAGGTGAATAGTAAGAATTAATTGTTAAACAGAATACTTTGATCTTTTTTTCTGAGATGAAGTAGAATGAACCACTGTGAAGATTCTCAACAGCTGAAAAACATCAGAGCTGTTACACGTGTGTGCATCAGCAATGACATTGTAAAAGCAGGCTCAGAATTTTGCAATTTTTCAATACTTGATTTTGCAACCTTAACGTTTTTAAATACCTTTTTGGTGTCTGCAGACATTTATATATCTTTAGACTAAGTAACAAAAGCTTACATATATTCCCACTGAAGAAAATTGTGAAGGTGTATAGTAAATTCTGCTTGGTTTTTCTTTTTTGTTCTGATGGGGCCTTTTGGACGCAGGGCAAAGCCTCCTCCTGGCGGTCGAGGCTGACAGGCGCTGGGCGGGCTCCTGACTGGCCTGGGCCGAGCCGGCGCCTCCCGCGGCCCATTTAAACGAGCCATCAAGGCGACTGACGGTCGTCGCGGCAGAGACCAGCTCCAGGGCAGGTAAGACTGCGCTGGGTGAGGGATCTGTAGCTGGAAAGGCCGACGAAAAGCTCTTTTGGGGGCTTTTTGGACGCAGGGCAAAGCCTCCTCCTGGTGGTCGAGGCTGACAGGCGGCGGGCGGGCTCCTGACTGCCCTGGGCCGAGCCGGCGCCTCCCGCGGCTCGTCACAGCTGATAAGTAGCCCCGGGGAGGCCTACTAGCCACAAGCTAGTAGCTAGCCTCGGCCCACTGAGCCACAAGCAGTGCTCGGGGTCGTGTCTTGGTCAGGGCCTCACCTGGCTGTGACTTACACAACAGCGTCCTGAACCTCTTCCTTTGTACAAGGTAAGTTCAGTTTCTTTCAGTAGTTACACGACTGGCACTGAGCCTCCCGCTGTCTCTTGCTAACAGACAACAAGCTATGGTCAGAACTAGGTCGAAGGCCATTGTTAAGAAAGCCGTGGGCACTCAGACAGAGGCCCCGCGTAAACATGTGGGTGTCCAGGCCTCTGGATGCAGGGAATGTCGGGGCCTGGCCCTTGCCATGGAAGGTAGTGGGGACAACACCTGTGTGAGATGCGAACAGGTGAATGATCTCCTCAGCCTGGTGGTTGAGCTGAAGGAGGAAGTGGAAAGGTTGAGGACTATCAGGGAGTGCAAGAAGTGCAACGCATGAAGGACACCCATGCGATCTGGCCCAGCCAGCACAGGTTCACGAGGGGCAGGTCCTGCTTGACAAACCTGATCTCCTTCTATGACAAAGTGACCCACTTGCTGGGTGAAGGAAAGGCTGTGGATGTTGTTTATCTGGACTTCAGCAAAGCCTTTGATACAGTCTCCCACAGTATCCTCCTGGAGAAACTGGCTGCCCATGGCTGGGATGGGAATACCCTCTGCTGGGTTAAAAACTGGCTGGAGGGCCGGACCCAGAGAGTGGTGGTGAATGGAGTTAAATCCAGTTGGCGTCCAGTCACAAGTGGTGTCCCACAGGGCTTGGTACTGGGGCCAGTTCTCTTTAACATCTTTATCAATGATCTGGATGAGGGGATCGAGTGCACCCTCAGTAAGTTCGCAGACGACACCAAGCTGGGTGGCAGTGTTGATCTGCTGGAGAGTAGAGAGGCTCTGCAGAGAGATCTGGACAGGCTGGATCGATGGGCCAAGACCAACGGGATGAGGTTCAACAAGGCCAAGTGCCAGGTCCTGCACTTCGGTCACAACAACCCCCTGCAGCGCTACAGGCCTGGGGCAGAGTGGCTGGAGAGCT
>JAHREE010000280.1:3784555-3840082 GCA_033628505.1 Tringa tobata
CAGTATCCTCCTGGAGAAACTGGCTGCCCATGGCTTGGATGGGAATACCCTCTGCTGGGTTAAAAACTGGCTGGAGGGCCGGGCCCAGAGAGTGGTGGTGAATGGAGTTAAATCCAGCTGGTGTCCAGTCACGAGTGGTGTCCCACAGGGCTCAGTACTGGGGCCAATTCTCTTTAACATCTTTATCACTGATCTGGACGAGGGGATTGAGTGCACCCTCAGTAAGTTCGCAGACGACACCAAGCTGGGTGGCAGTGTTGATCTGCTGGAGGGTAGAGAGGCTCTGCAGAGAGATCTCGACAGGCTGGATCGATGGGCCGAGACCAACGGGATGAGGTTCAACAAGGCCAAGTGCCAGGTCCTGCATTTCGGTCACACCAACCCCCTGCAGTGCTACAGGCTGGGGGCAGAGTGGCTGGAGCTGCCTGGCAGAAAAGGACCTGGGGGTGTTGGTCGACAGTCGGCTGAACATGAGCCAGCTCTGTGCCCAGGTGGCCAAGAAAGCCAACAGCATCCTGGCCTGTATCAGGAACAGCGTGGCGAGTAGGGCCCGAGAGGTGATTGTCCCCCTGTACTCGGCACTGGTGAGGCCTCACCTTGAGTACTGTGTCCAGTTTTGGGCCCCCTACCATAAAAAAGACATTGAGGTGCTGGAGCGGGTCCAGAGAAGGGCGACAAAGATGGTGAGGGGTCTGGAGAATAAGTCTTATGAGGAGAGGCTGAGGGAACTGGGGTTATTCAGCCTGGAGAAGAGGAGGCTGAGGGGAGACCTTATTGCTCTCTACAACTACCTGAAAGGAGGGTGTAGAGAGATGGGGGTCGGTCTCTTTTCTCAAGTCACAGGCGACAGGACAAGAGGAAATGGCCTCAAGTTGCGCCAGGGTAGGTTCAGGCTGGATATTAGGAAAAATTTTTTCACTGAAAGGGTTATCAGACATTGGAATGGGCTGCCCAGGGAGGTGGTTGAGGCACCATCCCTGGAGGTGTTCAAAAGACGGGTTGATGTAGTGCTGGGAGGTATGGTTTAGTGATGATGCTCCTTGTTTGTTGTGTGGGTGTCTGTTTTTGTCAGTTAGGTTGACGGTTGGACAAGATGATCTTTAAGGTCCCTTCCAATCTAGAAGATTCTGTGATTCTGTGATCTTGTAGAATAACTAGAGAGGCTTCTGTTTTCTTCTCTGCAAACTGATGAAATAATGTGGTATTCTATTCTAACTTTTAAAATGGCAATACTTTACACTTATTGAATTCCCAAATGTAATCTTTCTTGTATTTTTCCATTATTTTCTGATGCTTCTGGAAATCTTTACTGATATATCCAGGAGAGGTTACTAAAGCTTTATTTTGTGTTTAGATACAGCATATTTTCTGTAAATAATTCAGTATTACCCAGATCCCATAACAGAACTGTATTCATCCTTGACATTTTCTATGGATGGATATAGATTTTTTGATTCAAGTTAACATCTAAATTTCACACCTTTGGGAAAAAGAAAATCAGAGAGAATGTTATCCGATAGAAATTTGACATAGTCTTGGAGAATCAAGTTCAGCAAACTAGGTATCAGACAAACCAAACAAAAGAAAGGTGACTGACATGTGGAGGATGCTGAGAATAATGGCAACGCTTTCTGTCTGAAGAAGGAAATAGAATATCGGTATAGAGGATATAAAATTTTTAGTTCAGGGGAGACAAAAGAAAAGGAATTAAATATAATACATGTTCAAGGTGATCTGAGAAGATGAAAGGTATCCTAGTTATTTGAATATTACTGGAAAACAGAAGAGTTGTATTTTGAATCTGGAATACGAGAGGACAGTCACCTGACTGAGTTGCTCATTTAGGATCAGGGAGAGCTGCAATCATTGCCTTGCTCTGTTTTGTACTGTGTGTGATGTTGGGCTTGTGCCTATTCTAAACAGAATAATAGCACTTGCTAAACTCTTCAGAGTAAAACTTGCAGTCTGCTTATCTTCCAGGAAAATTAGGATTTGCTGTATGTTGGAGATAATGGTGATTCCAATATGTTAACTATTTTCTGTGTGGAAATGTCCCAAGTAAAGGAATATATTTTTTCAGCCTGGCTTGTTCTGAAAGACAATGCCTGTATTTTTCTGAACTAGATTTGGAATTGTCTGTCATAATAAAAAACACAATTACATTCACTCTAACATAAAAACTATATAGATGTTCTTGAAAGCATAGATAGAAATGGAATATATTTTTTATCTGTGTGGGTGTGTAAAATGTTTGTGTAAAAATGTTGGATACATTTCTGATGGATGAGCAGAGCAAGTACATTTTGGAACTGTATTTAAAACTGGGTCAGTAAATCCTAGCAAAGACGATGTAATGTTTCTGAAGAAATGGACTAGAAATAATGGTAGTAATTTCCTATGTCCAGAAAGAGTTTACATGACAAACATTTTCGTAATGAAAGTATTGGAGCACTGTATGTTGTTTACTGCATGAAGTTATCTGAGCATGTTTTCTTAACAACCCTTAATTTCTGATCTTTAATTTCTCAGAACAAATTCAGATTTAGACTTGATCCCACTTCAGCTGAAGTCAAAGTTGAAAGAACAACATCGCTCCAATTAAACCCTGTTCTTAGTAGCTCTTAATAGGATACCCAAATGTGCTTCAAATATACTTAAAAGGACAATAAAAAAATGTAAAAATGTGACCATGGTGTTCTGAAACTCTGTACTGCAAATTCCATGCTGTGCTAAAAACTCTAGTAGTCTGATTTCTAAAATGTCTGTTACAATCTAGATTTGATTTGCTAGATCAAATTACTAGAATCAGTAAAAGCCCTGGATAGGGAAAAACACAGAGAAAAGAATAACAATAATAATAAAGCCTCCTAGGGCTTTATGTTTAGATCAGAGAGCTTGGATATAAAATTACAAATGAAGCAATATTTGAAGGAGAATAGTGTTAAGAATATGCTGGGAGAAAATATTAAGTGAATTAATGAGAGGACCTTTTGACTGATTAACTAATACTCAGCTAGAAGAAACAACTTGCAAATGCCAAATGAAGGTAATGTGATTAATAAAAAAAGAAAATTATCACACTTCTTATCAGCCTAAAGGCAATGTAAATGTAACGGTGCACTTGGTGCTGCGACGATGTTGTAAACTGTTTATCTTGGCTTGCTGTGAGCAGCCAGGCACAGAAGGATTTTATGGAAAAACTCTGCAGTGAAATGGAAAAAGGAGAACAGTAGCTTTGGGGTTAATACAATGTTCCTTTTACTAATTAACTTCCTTGTTCAATGTTTGAAGAACACAAATATTTCACTGACTCTCTCCCAGTGCCATGTGGCAGATGGTAAATCTAGAGGTGCAAATGAGCAAGAGCACATGCCAATCAACTTTTCTGATATACACATCTGGCCACAACATTGTAGTATAAACTCTCCCAAAGTCTAAAATCACCCATCATGAAACTAAAGAAAAAAAAAATCATAAATTAGGCAAGGGAAAATGAATAGAAACGCCTGACTGAGAATGGCTTTTAGTTGTGTGGTTTGTGCAGTTCTTTCATTGAAAAGGCATTGTTTTCCTCCCTGCTTCAGGGAAGAGAGTGTTGTGACTGCCATTTTGAGATTCATATGCAAAGTCCTACGGGCTGAGTGAAATCTGTCTCAGTATTTTTATTCTATTCGTTCACTGTCTCCTTCCTGAAAAAAAATGCTGCTTTTAGGCTTGTGCAAGATTAGTTGTTCTGAACATGTGAATAAAATTTTATCTTATTTCAGAAGGGATTTAATTTCAGCAAAGATTGAATTTCTCAGTAAAGATGCGGAATAGGCAAAAGAGCAGGTACCAAATACTCTATTATGACAAAAAATTAACAGAGAGCCTGAGTTCTTGCTGTAATATATTTTGAATGTGTAGGCTGGTGGATGAAATTTAGATTTCCTATTCTTAATTACATTATTGCATATTTTAAGGCTGAGGTAAATTTCTTTAATATGTTTTGAGCTATCTCCTCTCTGCTGTTTTGATGGTCTTGAAACTTAACCTAAAATTGTCATAGAGTTAAGGATCTCTGCTTTGTTATGAACACCCAGATGACACTGATCAGTATAGCTCAGAGAAAAACTTCAACAAATAACTTATTTCTTCACTAATATAGGAGGGTTTTAGTGTAATTTCCAGATTGCTATCTCAAGTCTTGCCAGACTGTCAGGTTTTTACTTTTTATTTTTTAAACAAAGCCGTAGCAAGCTCTCACTGCACCAAGTACTATATATGTACAAAATGGAATGGCCTTTGGTCTCCCAGTCATTCTTTGTTGGACTTATGTTTTATATATATTTTTGAAATGTACAGAGGTTGGTAATTAGGAGCACTACTAGTTTGTTGCATTCATTAACTATAGGGATGAATAAAAACAGGTCCATGTTCCTTGTTAACAGTATTTGTTTCTCACACTGATTGTGAGTCACAGTGGAAAACAACCTCTGAAAAAGGTCTCTCTCACTCACCATATGCACACCACTTCTGCATTCAGATACCAGCCATGGAATTAGTCTTGTGAGGTCACAGTTTCCTCTTCCGTTGTCTATTTGCAGCTAAAAAGACTTGTGAAAGTGATTTGGCTCTGGCAATGCCATTTTCAGAATGGCAACACCATCGCGTTTTTTCAGAAAGCTGTCAGTCTGTTCTGTGCGTCACCTTTAACAGAGGTAATTACAGTTCCTGCCCTGTGCGTATGTACTCTTCAGGTGACTCACAAATGCACCTGAGTTTGCAGCTCTTGTGTACAGCAGATATACTGTAAACGTACAGGACATTGGTGCAGCACCTATTTGGGATGTCCAACACATCCAGGAAATGGCAAATCTATTTTGCCCTCTTTACATGTGCCCTAAGTTTGCTGCATTCAGACCACGAGCATGGTGATGAGGAGATATGTCATATATAAAGCATACTGTGTGCTGCATTCATGATCATGCTTGGGCCCTACTTATTGCAGTGCAGAGTTTACAAATTCCACCTGGAAAAGATTTCTCATCAGGAAAAAAAGGGCAAGTCCAGAAAAATCAACATGTCTGGCAGCCTTAGCTATATCAGGAATTTCAATTTTCTATGTTGAAAATTGGGACAGCATGCACAGTTTCCAGTGTGGGTCAGTGCCTAATGAGCATGAATAAACCTTACCAATGTCTGTGTGTGAGTCCAAGGAAGCTTGAATTATTTAGCATGTGCCAGTGTAATTAGTGTCATAAACATGAGTTAAGCAGTGGCACACTGTGAGGGACAATCCCCAGCCACCAGCTGATGTCATTGTGAATTAGTACTATCGACTCACGAGCTCGGTAATGGGCATGTGGTTGGCTAGTTAGAGAAGATTCATTAATTACCCATATATGGATCCTGTAGAACTGAGTACAACTCTCTGGGATGTAAAATTGTGCAGTGGCACCTTGCTGGGGAATATTTTCCATACCCATGCTATGTGATAAGAATTGACCCAAATTAGAAACTCTGTTCCGTGTTTTTTCGTGTTTTTTGGTATTCCTGGTACTTGACTTTATGAACACTACAAATACTTTGAAAGTAGTACTTCCATGGCTGTTAATACTTTACTATTATGATGTCTACGTCACAGCAACACTTTTCATACCTAAAAACAATGCCCCATATTCATAATGTTACTTTAAGGTATGTCAGAAGCCCAAAACACTCATGTCAGAAGAAGTAATCTTTATCTCAAAGTGATCATTATTTCACAATTAGTTACTGCAACCCTAAAAATACAGTAGGCTGCCTGGACCTAACCCATTGCTCCTGTATGAATGTCTGCATTCTCATGCTTTGTTAAAGCAAGCTGGAACTGGTACAGATGTTTTTTTGTAAGCCTGTCTCTAGGAAGCTGGGACAGTCATGGAGGTTTGACTCATAAATAGTGTTCCTGAGGGGCAAGACAGACTTGAATAACCAGGGTGAAATAGCTTAAAGTGCCTCTGAAAGAGAAGAGGGAACTCTGCAAAAGGCATTGGTGAGAACAGTTTGTGACTATGTATCTTTTTTGGGCTTTCATCTTATTGTTGATGGTGAAAAAACAAATTGGAGAAACCATCATTAAATTATATCACTGTGATAAATTACCAGAAAAGGAATACACTGGCCAGGGTTCTATAATTTACTGTGCAAGACAATGCATATAATCCTCTTCCATGAAAATGTGTGAATTATGTAAAATGTGCTCATTTGCAGATTCAGAATCAAGAAGAAAATGTTGCTGACAGTGCAGCTTTGTTTCAATCACTTCTGTTCTTTAGCCCTTTGTTGATGGCAAGTTCTGACTTCTCAAGCATAAAACCTGATTCCGAGCATCCTGAGGGAGGAAAAGATGACCATATAGCCCCTGTAAAGTTAAGTCAGCACATAAGGTTAAATGAGGACGAGAATTTTCTCTGATTAAAATAAAAAAAGTTCATATATCAGATGTAAGAGGAAGCATACACTCTCCCATCAATGAGTACTTGCACTGTTATAGCACAAAAAAAAAAAGAAAAAAAAAAGATGGGCTTTCTTTTTTCTTGGTGTTTTGTTTTTTTTTTTTTTTTTTTTTGGTTGGTTTTTGTTGTTGTGGTGGTTTTTGGGTTTTTTTTTGTTTTGGTTTGATTCTCCCCTTTTCCCCCAAACTTGCTGAGTTTCTCTGTTGTTTGACTTTCACATAGTTTGAGTTTTTCTGATGTCAGAGACCAATCAGCCATCAGGAAGCAACCTGGGATGAAATTCAAACAGAAGACATTTAGCGTCAACATCCTGATGTTGACTCAAACAGGGGAAAGTGGTCATTAGGATTGGAAAGAAGGAAGGAGTGATAAGGCCTGACGACAGCTTTCTATTATGGTTGCAAAACAGCCAAATGACAGCTTTTAATCGAAATCTAATGATACTAACCTAAGAGGGAGATGAGAAGAGTGCTTCATTCTTAATGCATTTGATTCTTGAGAGTAAAGATGCAAAGATTTAAGAAAGACCTCTGGCTTACAATAGATGTGAGGACTAATTGTGGTAACTGCATCAGCACACAGCTTATTTTTACAGTTTTCAATACCATAATATTACCACAATAGTAACAGTATTTTAATGGTATTTATAACACTTTACTAGTGTGAGGAAGATATAGCATACTTCCTTCCTCCAGAGAAACCTGCTCCATAACAGAAAGGAAACTAAATGGCAGAGAGCAAAGAGGGATGACAACCTGCAGGGGCTAGTGTCTGCAATGACATCTCACTGATACAACACAGACCTAACTCAAACGAATACAGAGAAAGCCCATAGAAGGAGCCTATAGGGTTGTCCAGTTCTTGGCAAGTCTTGTGACTGGTCACTATCTCCTTCTGCATCCCTGGCACGGGCAGCCTCCCTGCAGCACCCAACACAGCTGTACCTGCAAGGAGCATCTCACAACCAACCTTCTTCCCCTCAAGTTATACATAGTGGCAAATGTTAAATCATCATTTAAGCACAACTCTGCTAAACTACTTTGTAGTTAATACTCCAAAATGGCAAAACCGAAGCAAATCCTTTCACAGAATGCCCCAACTTGAAGTCTTTATTCTTCTTGCCTTCTGCTCTTTGCATGAGTGTTTCAATGATCAATCCTGAAATATGCTCATCGCACATGCCACTTCATGTACTTAGCCAAGAGCAGTAAAATATTATAACTCATTCATCACCTGTTACACAGTCAATTGCTTGTTACAGCAACCCATTATAGACTCCACAACATATGTTCGAGAGTGCAGTACACAAGGCAGAGTTGAAAACCTGAATCCCATTTATCTTGAGGTCTTTCTAGACTGCATTGCCAATGAAAATCAATCTTACAGCAGGTGCCAATAAAAGGTACAAGACCTTTGTAATGGTCAAGTTATACAAAAGATCTTTGTGTAAATGAGAACTTGGGCTGAGATCATCATCAGTAAGACTTAAAAGAACAAGTACTGATAATGCCAGACAGCGGAGATGCTGTGAGCGGCGAACATGGCTTCAGTGAGGTGGCATCATCTTTAAACTACAAGTGTAGTCACAGTTGACAATTTTATGCCTTTTCCCACAGCTCCCACCTCTCTATGTGGGGCTTTCTGCCACCTGCCACGGAGTCTGATGCTGTGGTTTAGAAATCCTGGGTTTGAATTGCTGACAAGTTACCCAAATTACAGCCACCTCTCCAGCCTCACAGAGACCAGTTGTACCCAGTTATAACAGTCCGAGTTATACTCTGACTCTCTCCTTTCACTGCAAGCACGATCCGGTCAGACATCCCAATGAATCATCAACCACACAACAAGCTGCTATCTATGCAAATTGTTTCTAGCAATAAACAGAATTGAGCAGAGGAACCCGTTTTCACTCCTCATGCCGACTGTGTACTTAGTCAGCATCTATTAAGAAGGCTGGCTGTGCTTTTGGGAATAGGCCTGGTGAGGTTGATTGCTGTTGTGTCCCTGGGTGACTTCAGATAAATCATACAGCTCCATCTGTGTCTCAGTGAAATAGCACTGTGGAAAGCTTTGATTTCTTGTATGAGCCTGAATACCTGTGATCATCTGGGCCACAAGTAATGATATTTAAAGTCCCCTCAAGCAATAACCGAATGTTGCAGAAACAAACTGCTCTCAGCAGAATAACACTCAGCACGTCTATCCCATCAGTTAAGTACATGTTCTAAAGACAGATTTCCCCACAACTGCACATTATAAATCCTCCAACTTGCACTTACTGCTCATCCAAGCCCAAGCTTGGAGTTTGCTGCACACCGGGAACCCAGGCAAGATTGGCCCCTAATTATAGGTGTAAGCTTCTGCTGAAGTGTCCTGGATAGATTGAGGTGGGGTGGGACAATCTGTTACAGCTCAGCTTTTCCACATTGAGCGTGGATGCTTTGGTTCAAGGCTTCACCCAGCAAGATAGTACTCATGTGCTTCTCTGTTGAGCGGAGACAGAGCCCAGAGTGTCTGGCAGCCTGAGCCTAGTTGCTGGAAACTTGGTGCTATAGAGAGGAAAATGGAAGATGAAAAATGTAATTGGGGGGAAAAAAAGAAAATCACATTATCAATGTTATATAACTCTGTCTTGGGAGGAGGCGGTCATGCACAGCTTTGAAGCTGCACTATGCACCTCACTCCAAAGTTCAGAGATTCTGGGACATATTTTAAATCTTGAATATCTATGACTGATTTCGCATGTATAATCTGCAACTGTTTAAAAGGTATAAACCTCAAAAAATAATTTCCTAGGCTGCGGCCCGGCATTTTGAAGTAGCAGCAGCAAGACTGCTCAGGAACGACAGCCACCACCCTAAGCTTCCTGCTCCTGCTGTGATGTAGACAGGGAAAGTGACTTGGCCTGAAGAAAAGGAAAAAAAAAATAAAATAAAGAAAATAATCCATGGGATTACTTCCAGCTGGATCAGTTCCTTGGGCTGGTTCACAGCAAAGCCTCTCAGACAGCTGTGCCAGTAAAACTGAGGAGGTAATGTGCTGTGACAGGAGTCTCTGGTGTTGAAGGCTTTATTTTATGAAATCAGTCTCACGTCTGTCTACAATTTGATCAAGGCTGGACTCTAAAAACGGCTGGTCTGCTAAATGGCCAGTGAATGGATTCACACTTCAGAGCTAGCAGGGTCTCAATACGAAGGGCTGGGAGGGAAGGATTTATTTGTTTAACTTGTAACACTTGTTTGGTTAGCTGTTATTAGGTTGATTATCTGTGAAGTTTTGGCCAATTAGTGATCAAGCTTACATTTGCAACTGATTCCTATCAACACCCTGTCCTGGTTTGGGCTCCACTTAGCAGTAGTAAAGTGTAATTTTACCAGCTATTTAGTCTGTTTAGTTTCAGGTGCTTAAGTATTTCTTATCACTTAACTATGTAATGACACTAAAGATTTATAATTGCATCCCATTTTGACTTACAGTGTAGCTTTTGAGTTAGAATTTGAATGTTCCTGAATTGAATGAAACAACCCAGGTATTTAAAAGCAACGAAAAATACTAAAACAAACCAAAAGACACATCTTTATGGTAAGCGCTCACCTGCAGGCCTCATTACTGCTGAACCAGCCTTTGTGCTTTTTCTTTCTTTTCTATCAGCTATCTTGTGCAGGATACCTGAAAACAGTGCAATTTAGTGAAGAATAAACAGACTAGAGCACTCAACCTCCACCCTGCGGAGCTGTAGCACAAGGAGCCCTGCTGATGAGCGATAGAGTGCTTTTCACGCCAGTGATGGATGCTGGGATTTGCTCTCAGCCATTGGCTGCGAAAGCAGCAGCAAGTGGTTGCTCTTGCAGAAGCAGCTGCCAAAAATCAGCCGCCAGACACCACCGCTCTAACGTGTGATGAACTTGTTCTGTCTGTCACTTGTGCTTTGTGTCTGAACTGTCTCATCCGATGCTTTAATCCCACCTTGCTCCTCTTTTTCAAAGACAGTGGAAGCAAGTTGTCTTCCTCTTTCTCTTTCCTTCTTTCCTTGTATCTTTCTCTTTTACCTCTTTACTAAATCACAGAGTTTCAGCAGAGGTTTTTCGGGCACTTCACTGTGTGAAATGTTAACAGTGGTTGGTAGTGGAGACTTTTAAAAAAAGAAGCAAAGCTAAAAGCTTTTATTTTCATTCAAGGCTCCAAAGAGAGTGAGCAAAGGATTTAAAGGGGCTTTAGAATAGATGGATTTCTAGGTCAGACTCTCAGGTGCCTTGTACCATCTCTGTGCATGTACAGCAGGGTAAAGGCCTTACGAGCACTTGGGCTGTGTTTTGCTTACATTGCAGGACAATAGTCAATTGTCTGTTGAATCCAAAATCTGAGGTTTCAGGCAGAAATTTAGAAACTGGGGGAGAACCCTTAGCTTTCTGAACAGGTCTACATGTTCCTGCGCTTGGAAACCATTCAGGAGCAGAGAAGGTCAATATTTGATCAGCTCAAGAAAGTTTTTATTCACCTTGCATATCCTCATTTTACACCTTAGAAATAATTTTTTCTATGGACCACTTAGAGAATGAGAACTGTCATATAGGCATTATCTCATGTTGTCTGATTCAGACCTCTGCTACAAGTTGAGGCAATGAGGTATGTATAATACAGCAGTATGACATGATGAGTTGCAGTTTATTGTGTTGTGAGTGTCTCCTTTGGGCATACCATATGGTGAAGCTGCCCTACAGCTTCCTAATTGATCTCTCTCTCTTTTTCTTAATAACCTTCCCCTGAAAATGCCTACCTGAACAGGAAAATTTTACTACACAGAAGCCCAGGAAGGCAGTAAGAGAAAACTGAGGGGGGGGGGGGGCTTCATTCCTGTAGAAGTGTGTGTGGTTTGGTTTTTTTTTCAATTTGTCAAATTTAGTTTTTCAAGTGAAAAATCAAGCTAAAAGATGCTGAAGATACATAGCAGGTGGCAGAAGGGAAAGTAAAAGGCGCATTTTGGAGATAAAAGTATAATAAGAACTTGGCTGTACATTTTGAGCCCAAGGCCTGAATTGTTTACTTTAGCAGAAACTCTTGAATTCAGCTTAATTAAGTCTGCAAAGGTAGTAAACAATTGTATAGATCTTTTTTACTTCTGCAGTGCTTTGTAGAACATTTCAAAGTACTTTCTCATGGTTTGGTTATTCAGCTTCATAATATTTCTGCAATGATTGCCTGGTCTTATGTAAAGTTCTCTTTCAGTTATTGAACTAGGAAACTCCACAATTAAGCTTCTGTAAATTAGTAAAACAGGTAAAGTGTACACCTTATAGTCTTCCCTTTAGCTCTTCCTTCAAACAGCTTCCTAATTTACTTTAATTGTACTCTGGTATGTAATTAGGCTTAGGTTTTTTTACACCAGCAGGCTTCCTGCCTTTTTCATAAAGTCAGATGGATCCTGATCCACTAACACTGATGCAGTCCAAGTATTTTTGTAATGAATTTTTGAATTCTCACAATTTTTATCATTTACACCTAATGCTGGTTTCTGAACTTCGGGGTCATGTTCCCACTGTTCTTGGTAACAATTCAGATAGGACCTGTACTCCCATCCAAGTCCATCTGTGGCCTCTTGCTGTTTTCAGCCACACTGTACACCTGGCTCTGAGCAAAGCTTCTGTGACAGCGTGTAGATAATCAGAGCATGTGAGCTGGCTTTGGGCGTGAGCCACACAGACATGGCTCTAAGTTCTAAAGTCCTTTCAGAGTATTGGTCTTAATGAGGAAAGGTCTGATTGGCTCTTTCTGGCTGGAATTTCTCTCTTCAGCAGAATGACCTATCTATTGCGTAAAAGCTTTTTTTATTAAGTGTGGGGATCTTTACTCTCACCTCATTCTATATTATTTGCGCATTGCAGGCCTGATTCTTCATTCTTCTGCAGCCTTTTTCTGCCATAGAAATGTACTAGTAAGTCAGCAGACCTCCTCAGTTGGAAGGACTCATGTCATGAGGCTCTGATTTGTGTCTGGGTCAGAGAGACTCTGACAGTCTCAGAATTTGGCCTGGCAGAGAAGAGTTATAAACCCACCTTATTTTTATCTTCTTCCTTCCTGTGGTGAACAATATTCTCTCTGGACTGATTCATTGCTATGGATGTTCCTCAAAGGAGGAAGAGGCCCTAAGTAATGTATTTTTTAAGGCATTTATATTTCTTTGTCTACTTGATTTAGGCCTCAGATTTAGTGATACAGCACCAACTCACCTTCTCTTTGTTTCTTTTGCTTCAGGCTTCCCTTTCTGCATGCAACATAATTAGGTCTTAAATTTCCTGATGTGTTTGTTTTCATAGTAGGATAACTTGTACTGACATTGTGTCACTCTGATATTGATTAACATCAACAGTGCCACAAATGTTGCCATCATTCTGACATTGCAATATCATCTTTTAGACTTTCCAGATCTTTTTGAAGACATGTTTTTCCTTTAGAGCACATTAAAACTCTTATGAATGTTTCTTACCACGTTTCCCTTCCCTACGTGTTCCACATTAGTTTTTTTTTTGGAGCATGAAGGTCTGGTAAATATATACACAACCTAGAAACCCACATAAAAATGTTCTGGATACCTTGTGTCTGATGGGACTTTCCCTTGCTTCTTCTTCAATTTAATCACAAATCTTCTTGATTCGTTTATACATTAGCCAGACTGTTCTCAGTCAGAGGTTTTAGGTTTATATTATTACAAAATTTAGGATGTGCAGCTCACTAAAGTATAGTACTGATAACACAGGGACCCAGAAGGCCCAGAGGTGCCTTGCTTTATTAGCTTCTTTTATTGCAATGGCTTTGTCCCTTGCTACTCCCTGTGCCATTAAGATGAAACTTTAACCATGAGTAATTTGTGTAAAACAGAGCAATAGCTGGTTGCAAATGTAAGACTGTGTTTTGTAATCACATCTGCCCTGGTTTCCAGCAAAGCCATTTTGTTCCTAGGAGTGTGGAATAATGCCAAGGAATGCAGAATCATAACATTTTCAACTCCTGTTATGGATGCAGGCACCTAAGAAAAGCTAGCATGGCCTCAGACACGCTTATTCACACACACACAAAAAAAAAAAGAAGTTAGCTTTGGGTGAATGCCATTAATCCTGACTAGTACTCTTCAAATGATGAGTCACAGCTCCTTAGAGAGGTTATGAAGAGCTACTAGAGTCACTGTAAAGCCCTGAAAGTTTTATTGCAAGTCTAAAAGAAAAAATATTTCTTTCTCTTTTCCTCTGCACGCTATTAGTTTTCACAGGCAAGTGTTCTTTGTCAATTTCTTGATTCGGTGGTATAAAATTTTTAATTTTGTCTATGATATAAGTTCACCTTTATTTTTACAAGAGATGTGAAGTTATTGTGAACTAGAATATGGGATATGGAGGATTAGTCTCCTTATATGTTAGAGGAAATTTAGTTACTATGTATGGTTTTTCACAAGACCCTAAGGGACAGATAGGGTCATGATTGTTCCCAAGTCATTAATTGAACCATGTCAATATCTGTAGGACTAGCAAGTAGACTCTATGAGTGGCAGGTCCTAAGTGTCCTTCCTACTGTTCTGGACCATCCTCTTTTGGGCTAGTGACTCATTTCTCCAAGTATCCTAGCTCCAAAAAAAGAGGAGTAAGAATCACCTCCTCCCACTTATTCTGTGTACTAGTGGAGTTAACTAAGAGGTGGATGTTCAGACCCACTCTTTGCTTAGTTTATACCATGGACTTAAATAAAATTCTCTACCCAAAAATTCTCTACCCAAAATACTTGATGATGAGATCTGGACTCAAATCTCCAGAAAGAAATGAACCTAGATTTCTAGGCATAGGAGCTAGCATGCTAACTCCACCACATCATCGGTTCTGTGACCCTATTCTTTCCTTCAACATTTTTGATGTGATCTGAATTTTCAACTAATTTGAAAATGATTGAAATTGTCTTCTTCTCAATGTGTTTGATTTTTATTGACAAAAATTAGTAAAACCAGAATGAAAGAAACTTTACTGTACTGTAGTTGTTAAGTATAAAAGGGATAAACATTAAGCCACATGCTTTCTAAACCTGTTTTATAAGATGCAGTATTTTGAGTGTTAAGTATGGCAGATAATCTGAAATCCAGTCCAAACTGTTGCAATGATCTTGTCAACTGACTGAAATGCTTTGGCGTGCTCACAGAACCCCATTTGCTTCAAAGAATTTAATGTATAACAGTGTGGCAGGAAAGACAGACAGCTTACTCTTGCTTCTTGCAGGAGGCAGGACTTATGTTGGTTGTATATAGGCTGTTACTTTACCCTAATTCAGAAATCAAAGACTTCTATAGAACAGATGGGAAAGAACAAATCTGATTGCAATTAATAAACAGCTTATTTAAATGCAGCTGATTTTTCTGGACTTAAATAGCTCAAAACCTTCTCAAATGCATTTATGTAAGATAATGTCACATTGTGTTAGACTGGGGGCTCTGGGAAGTGAATACTGAGATCCTGATTGTGGGAGTTAACTACTGTGGAAGTGATTTTGATTTTCCTACTTGTCATATTTGTTTCGTGGTTAAATTCATGTGTGAGTCAAATCCCTAGAAAGGGAAAATTTGGTTGCATGTTTGCTTGTAGTTCTTTGTAAATTTTCAGCATTTGGTATGATGTCACATCTCATGACACAGAACAACACACTACATTATCTGAGCTACTGAGGAAGGCCAGTTGTGGTGCCAGTTAGGCTAACTATAACTTTTCCACATCTGACTCTCTCATCCAAAACATGGAGGGTGACAGAAATGTTTGGTGGAGGCAGCCTACCTCCACCAAAACACTGCAGTTGAATTTTTGAAGGAAACATATAGGAGCTACAAGATTAATTACTGAAAATGTTCAGAATAAAGACAAAGAAGAGAGAATACATAAAAGATGTAAACTTCAATTGTTCATTTCTAGGTTCTCAGGCATCTAAGAAGTTGTTTATAGAAGGGGCAGAAACCATCTAGTCCCACATTTCATCACTTATCCTTCGGTTATACAAACTGTTAAACAATTCACTTATATATCTCTTCTTCCATTTCCAACAACTGTTAAATAAAAATAAAAAAAAAAAGAAAAATTTTGCTTTTTATAAATGAAACATGAGATTTTGACTTACTTTTGACTCCTTAGGTTAGGTGTTGGATACTGGATAAAGAGATCAACCTGAAAACAATCTTGTTCCTTTTATCTTCCAGCTATAAACACATTCCATTTATAATAAACATATTACCCTATTATAAAAATGTGTTATTGTTATTATTATTACAAACTGTTGCCAGACAGAGTTTTAGTGCCCCAGGATGTCGTCATGCTTAGGAGAGCCAAGGACAGATATTCAGATGCACATGGCTTCTATCTTGACACATGAAAGTGGGGCCACTGGCAGTGACATTTCTAGGAAGTGTTGGGACGTGTTAACTGATAGCAGCCAGAAGCAATCCAATTTCTACAAGCAAGGAAATGAGAACAAGCTGTCATTACAGTCTTCAAATGTTTACAGTGTTAGACAACTTTAATGGCTGAAGTGACTCACTTTCTTCAAGGGTTTGGAGGTGCATATTTGTATCTGCAACTAGTACTTACAGCTTGTTCTTACTGTAAACACACCCCCTGAAGCTGAGCTGCCACAGAGACACAAGTGAAACAAAAATTGCAAATGACATACTGGTGATTGAACGGGATTATCAGCTAAATATTAGCTGCTTAGACAAGATACAGTGGTGCTCTACAGATGGGGGGTTTGAGAAAAAAGGAGTATTTTCAAAAGTAAATTTTTGTGTTTTGAAGTGAGTATTGTGATAGAAGAGAGATAAGAATACTTAAAAGGGATCACAATACTATTAGCCACTAAAGAAAAAAAGATATATGTTAAAACAAAACTAAATTCTGCTGATTTATTACTAGTAGCAGCTCAGTTTCTCCTGTGTAATGGAGTACAAATCATCTGCAACTGTTGGTTACTACTGTTTATACTAGCCAGGGAACAGCTAACAACCTCTAATTGCAGGTACTGGCTTAGCTCCCATGTGATGGGGGAAAAATGAACGAAATTTTTCCCAATAATTACATCTGCTTCTCCCCTCCTTACTCCCTAGGAGAGGAGTTGCTGCCATCAATCAAAGGAAGTAGCTTTTCCCCTCTTTGGGGACAGGAGTAGTACAAAGGTAATGAAACCCAGAAAAGGTCAGGCTTGCAGGGAGGTTGAGAAAAGCTGACTTACAATCAACAGACTCCTTTAGCGGGCAAGTCAGATCACCTGTGTTTCACAGCCTGATCTCAATTGCCCTTTGGAGAGCATGTTTTCCCTCGACAGGGACTACTCTTGGAGGTTTGCTTTCCTGGGTTAAATAAAGCCTTTTAAAATATCCCCACTTCACACCACCAATGGGTTCACTATGATGATTAATCCCTGATGAATGTTTTATTTTTTTAAGTGTCTTGATGAAAGATTGGATTTCTTCTGAAAACAGGAGCTTCATTATTTCCCAGGCAGAGGCAGGTTTGAAAGCACAACACTGGTACAAACAGCTCAGTAGACTGAAAAGAAGCAAGTCTCTGGGCTCTGTTTCTTCACGCAAGCTGTCTTGTGCTGTGGTGATGAGCTGATGCAGAGATTATTGAACTGCTATAAGGGTTTCTCTCACACTAACGATGGAGTAAGTAGCCTTGGCTGGTAGCTCGTTAGCCAAATACTCCATGCTCTGTTACTGATCTCCTGTGTGCTGTGTTGCATCTTACATGTAAAGAGCTGTAATAGTATTTTGTGTTCGTTTCATAAATGAGTGGCAATTACAGTGTGCTAGATCAATAGTGATACTGCTACCTGTGTTAGAAAACACGTAAACTCAGACATTCAATGATACCTGGGCTCCCAAAGGTGCAGAGAGCAAAATTCAAAATTTTCTCTGCAGGTTACAAGAGAAAGAGGTGGGTACGTTAGGAACTAGGAACTTTTTTTTTTTTTTTTGCATTGCTAGCCACCAACTCTTCAGGAAATCTCACTGTAATGCTCAGTAGTGTCATAGTCAAAATACGAAGGATGATGTTTTTTCATGTTCTTTTCTTCTTGCTGTTACTATAAGATTGCTGTTGGTGGAATGGGGGGAGTTTTGGCGGAGAAGGAAAACAAATTTATTTATCCAGGGCATCTGAAGTCTAGAAGCGAAGAACTTTTCTAGATGAGCAAACAGTGCCTAAGTCTGCAAGTTCTTCATTGCAAATCTCTGATTCTAAAGAGCTAAGTATATTGTTTAAATAATAAGGTGTCTTCTTGAACTGTTAAACCAACAAAGGTGAGAAATTTACATTTTATTGGGGTTTAAAAGATTGTCTGTGTTCCCAAAGAGAATGTTTACTAACAATAGAAAACTCTGAACATCAAATGTTTTTAGGTAAAAAGCATATTGTTCAAATACATTATTTACTCATTGTAAGAAAAGTAGTCTGGCTTTTATACCCCTTTGGTTTGGTTTTGGGGTTTTTTGGGGTTTGGTTTGGTTTGGTTTGGTTGGTTGGTTGGTTTTTTTTTTCTTTTTTCTGTAAAGCCATGATTTAAGAAGATCTTTGGAAAAAATCCAAAATTGCAGAAGAGCTGCATCATCTTCAGGGGATTGCAGCCTGCCTCAGTATGATGCGAATGTTTATCTAACTTCTAGAACTGAAGGCATGGAATGGTGAGATATAAAAATGAGTATGACTGTGCCAAAGAGATTGAGGTGGATGATAGCATTTGCTTAAGGAGTAGTTGATGGCTTGGTGTTGGTGTTTTGTCAGTTGCTTTAAACCTTATAGCTGCTTTCAACGCTGTTGCTTGTTGAGATCAGAGTAAGATGAAACTCTTTTTTTTCCCAGGGCCTTCTTTCTTCCTCTTAGACAGATTTCAGCAGATAAGTGTGGGTAATTTTTTTCTTTGCAAGCTTTTTTCTAGTGTGAATACTGCTGGACACTGGTCTGGTTTTTTTTCTGTTCAACCAGAAAAGGGGCCATTTGGGAGCTAGTATGGGATCTAACTCTGAGGTCAAAAACACTTGGGCAAGTCTGAGCTATATACTTTGTCTCTCCTCATGATCAGGAGACAGAAGCAGGCACTGGAAGCAGAATAAGTTTAAACTAAGTCAAATCACTTGCCTTCTAGACCTGCTTATTACTCCTTTTTGACTTTGTGTGTACGTAAGGGAGACCAGATTGGACTTCAGGTGGCTGAAAGTTGAAATTAATGAATCCCTCCCTTAAGAAGGATGGAATCTGGTTATTTTTAGTCTATTGATAAAGAGCACATGTGTGAATTTGTATCTTCCACCCAGATTGGATGATACAACACCCCAGTTCGCAGAGAAGAGCACAGCAGAGGTATGAATTAGTTGGCTGAGGCTTGACTCAGATTAACTGCCATTGTGATGACAGGTTGGGAAACTAGCCAGGGGAGACAGAGGAAGTTCTTAGCTCCTCTGTAGGAAGAAATATATCTGCCATTAGTTAACAGTACCCACAGCTAAGATGTGATTATAAACTCCCAGCTGCTATTTGACAATTATGTCACAGCAGCAACCCAGATAGCTTTGAATTACTGGTGTTTGGCTAAGAAGCTGTGACCTTTCTTTGTGGTTGCAGACATTGGCAGTGGCATCCAAGTCCTATTCCCTTAAACATTAAATTATTGCTAAATATTTGACATTTATAGAGGGAGACTAACGGTAATTCTGGCAGTTTGCTTACAGGGAGAGCAACTTGACGGGAACATGGTTCCTCTCAGGTCTGTACAGGCTTCCTACGGATCTTGGAGCGAATGCAAATAACAGTTGAGGAACAGCCCAGGTCTTGCTCTTTGCCATTATTGCTGTAGTTGGTATTTCTTTGCAGCATTGACTGAGGTAGTATCAGGACTCAGGAATTTGGTGCCTCTGATCTAACATTACCAAAATTTGGTGATGACCTCACCTTGGCAGAAAAGTCTTTTCAATATTCTTGAGTATTGAAAGGGGAGAAAGGGAATCTTGGGAACAAATCCACTTCCTGGGTAATTGAGTTTGGCACTATCTATGTTTAATTATTTTTAATTCATAATTAGTTATGTTAGGGTGACAAAGTCTATAAGTGAGTATATCTGTTGTTCTAAATACATGTAAATTTTATTTTAAATGAAACTTTAAATCTGAATCTAAACCTAGATAATGGTTAATCTAAGTCTAAATGAAGTACTTAAGCTGTGCTCCCAATTGTGGATAGGAGCTGTTCTCAGGTGAAAAGTGAAAACTTACATCTACCCTCAACTGTTGCTATCATACTCCTGGCAAAAAATTCTTTATATATGTAGAAGACACAAACTTCTGCTGGCACAATTTCTCTTTTATTCTGCTGAATGTTGTTACGCAGATCTTGCAGAAGTCAAGAGAGTTTGCCGGGATGGCGATCGGTGAGAACTTGCTGGCAAGTAGTAGCTACATGTGTGATCTGTCCATTTCCAGGTAGGATGAAACTGGGATGCTTGCCATAGGAAACCTCTGGGTTGAGAGCCAGGAAATCTGCCACCAAACCACTAAGGCATAATGGTGACTGCTGGCATTGAACAGTTGCTTTAGAAGAAGGGTAGCAATTTGGCTGCGTAGGCAGTGGAAAACAACAAAACACAGTCTTACTACTATGTCATTCTCTTTCACTCCCAGGAAGGGATAGCAGTTCAGATACAGCAGGTTACCAGTTCCCTGCTGCTCTCCTATCTTTTGTCATAATACCTTTGAGACTAAAAGAAGTTTGAAAGGAAGGTGAAGATGGAAAGGGATGCTGCATAGTGGTATTAGGAACATTGTGCTTTACCTCGTTACTGGAAATACAATAGAGCTCAGGAACAGAGTAGGGCTTTATTAGCTCTAGGAATACTGATACTGGGCTGTGGGGGGCTTTGTAGTTAGGTTATGTTGAAAAGACATTGCTTTAGGTCTACAGATATTAAGCACCCTCAAGTTTAAACAGCTGGTATTGCGAAAAGTTTGGCAACATCATCTGAATTGTATATGAAGCATTGCCTCTGGTTACCAACGGTAAAATGTTAATTTAGGCTTTGATAGAACATATTAGCATGATAACTCACAAAACAGTTTTGGTATGCTAATTCTGAAATAAAAAATGTGTTCTGATTAGTGCCTGAATCAATATGAAAAGTACCGGATGCCTGAAATGACAAAGCTGATCAAAGCTGCCAAAATTGTGTGGCAAATATATTAACAGCAATAGAGGCCTTTTTTTTCCTTCCTGTCAGAAACAGTGTGAAATTTAATTATAAGTGGAATCCATTTAAACATACAAATCTGCAGGATTAAACCTGTGTGTTCTGTCCTTACCTTAATTCACATATTATTGGGTTTTGCTGGCACAGATTTTGTAACTAATATTTTTAATGAGTTGTCACAAATGTTAAGCTCCTCTATACTGGCATTAAGGATTTTCTTAAGAACTTGGCTAGCCATAACTTCATGAAATACTGTTTTATGTTGTTGTTTGATAAATTAAATTACTGGAGCAAAACCATATTGTCCCTTTACAGTATGGACAATTCACTGGACTTGCATGGTCCAAAAATGTGTTGGCTGGAGTATGCAAAGACCCCCATACAGCAATGTGTCAGACATCCCATTCTAGCATGTTCCCTGTTTTGTTTACAGTGTATTTTTCTTCTTATTACTCTATATTAAGTAACAGAATCATGACTGATGGTTTATAGAATGCACATGGAAAATCAATCTCTAACTTGAAAAACTTGGTGTCTGATAGCAGCAATTAGAGGAAGAACAGTGAGGCACAGTAGAAAGACTGTTTGAGATACAAATTAAAACACCATAAGAAGATTAAATACTTTAAATGTTTTCTTAACTTTAGAGACCAATGTGAGGTTTTTTCCAATATTTCTAAGACTGCAGACTGCTCAAGATTAAGCCTAGGGTGCACAGTATATTATACTGGCTTGTAGATAGATATGCACAGACATGGGGAATTTAAGGCCTGGCACTGAGAAAATTCTACTTTAAGGCAGCACTTGAGAACATGCGTGTTTCAGCAATGTCTGTGGGTCTTGGCCAAGTGATTATGGTGGTGCCTGTGCTCTTCTAAATGTACTCTTGGGGTATTGCTTTAGGTAGCATAATGATGATTGTGACAATTCCAAAGCCCTGACGCTCCATTCAGGCTTTCCAAAAAACTATGTCATGATGCACTCTTACCATGTTATGATCATTTATTGTAATTTTATTGGAAGAATGCTTGATAAATATTATTAATGATGTGCTAAGACATTTGCATGCAATTAATTCTATGCTGTATAATTGCAGTATAGAATATAAAGCTATAGCAGTATAAAGTCCTGTAATATAATTACACAGCAGCTTATTTAAGCCCCAAGTCAGTAAAAAGTCTTTCATTGATTTCAGTGATGAAGTGGGAAGTAAATGAGAATATTTCTGTATTCTTATGTGTGCTGCTCTCAGGAGGGAAGATGGTTTCAATTAATCTGCCAGGTCAGACCAGCAACTAAAACACACGTCTCCCTTCCCATGCTCTAAAGAAGGGGGTCTCTCTGGCTGAATGAACATTCAGAAAGTTCATAAAAATGAAGCTGATCAATGCTGTACAGCTTGGAATAACCTCCTGTTCTGTGATTAGGCACTCCATGGGAGGACAGATTTGGACGTCCTTAGCTAGAAGCTGGGGCTGAGTGCCCACATAGTGGTCTTGCGAGTGATGAATTACTGATGTTGAGTAGTAAAATTGCTCCTCCATGAAACCTTTATCTTTAATTTTGTAGTTATGCAAAAAACAAAAGTGTTTCAGAAATGCGTGAAGGTTTGGCCTGCTCCTTTTTTTTCTTTTTTTTCTCCCCTGGAGTTAGATGATTTCACTCGGATAAAAAAATCTTGCTTATACATGCTGTAACTCACCTTTCTCAGAAGCAGTAGAAGCAAGGATTCTGCAGTAGGGCAGTTTGAAGCTGTCACCCCTACTCCTGAAGGAATTTCTGGGACTCCTGCCGTTATTGCAAGCAGGAGGATTATCAACAGCTTTTGAGTATGTTCGCTCTGGTTTCCAAGCAAATGTTCTTGCTTCGTTTCTTGGGGGAACAAAAGCGGATTTGTCTCTCTAGTAAATGGAAGGGGTGGTTTCAGTGGCTTCCGTCTCTTTTCCCCGTGGGTAGGAGATGGATGAGGAGGACTCCTACCCTTTGAAAAAAAAGTAATCCCTTGATCTATGATTATTAATCTAATCTGGTGCCAGAGGAAGGGAGAGGGAGCCAGGTCTCGTACAGGGTATGACTTCTCTCTCCTTGTCTTTATCTTACCCCTTCTTCATTTTACCTCATGATTTTATAGAAGGGGAAAATGAAGGGCGTGAGGAGGAAAGGAAGAAATGAAGAAGGAAGTGACAAAATATACAGAAAAGTGATCAGAATTTGGGTTCTAGAAAGACAAAAGGAAACCATGGAGAGAGAAGGAAGAAACAAATAAAGAATCAAAATGGAGCTGGAAAAGATGCACAAGTCTACAGGGAGGGAGCTAAGGAAATGAAGGGAAAACAAGACAGCAAAAAGAAAAAAAGTACAAGGAGGAAAGGAAAAGAAACATCGCATCAAAATTTGTTGCTCTCCTAGACCTGGGGGAGGGACAAATAGCACTGTGGAGTATTACGGGGGAGAAATGAAATAGGAAGCAAAGAACATAATAAAAGAAGGGAGAGCTTAAGTAGAAACTGCATAACTGTTCCTTTTGCAGAACAAAATTACCAAGGGAGGCAAATAATTATATCTTTTGGTACCTTTAGTCATGCAATAAGAAACACTTCATTTTTCTTTTAAATATATGACACTTTTTTTTTTATTAAATTCAAAAGTATCCCAAAATGATAAACTAATATTGTAATTCTTCTTGGCATTATTCTAGTGCTCAAAAAAACCTTAAAACCCAGTTGCTAACACTCCTGATTTTTTTTTTATTTTCTTCTTCCTTTCTTTTTTTTTGTATTTTCTTTAATTTGCAGTCATGACATGAACAACTGTTATTCAAAAAAGCCTCATGGCTCAGTTGGCTCCACCTTGACATAGGTAAACTCCTTTTAGGTGTAGGATGTAGACTGTAGTTCCATTTTTTTTTCTTTATTTAGTGTCTCTTCTGGATTGTCAATGTGGACTCCATTAGCAAAAGCTGTAGTGGCATCAAAACTGCCTTTCTCTTTCAGCCCTGCTCCCATTTTACATGTAATTTCTTGCAGTGAAATTGAGATATTAATAAATACCTTCTTCTCGTATCTTACTTACAGACAAGTACTAGGTCTATTTTACAAAACATAAGGGACTGAAACACTGGACCACCCTCACGAGGACCGTGCTGTCCTCTCAATACCAAGCTGTCCTGTGGGAGCAGAAGTGGGGATAGGAGGGGAATCAGGGTAGTTCCTGCACTCTGGGGGATCTGGGACCAGGAGAGGGTGCCCCATGGAGGTGGCTCAGGACAAGGAGAGGATGTGGCCAAAGAGACCAGAGACAAGGCTGCAATGTAGGACTGAGGTGCCTATCCAGGAGACAGGCTACCCACAGTGGAGGTCCATGTGCCTGCAGGAGATACAGATACTGTTGTGGCATTGCTGGGACGGTGCCTGACGACCCCAGGGGGCTGAAATGGGGTCCTGGACCATGAGCGGGGTGGGAAAAGCACACAGGGGTCTGGGCAGGGACAGCCAGGCCCAGGCATGCTCAGGTTTGGGACCTGGCTGATGATCAAATGGAGTTTTATTGAACTTAAAGCAGACTGTTTTCAGCATGATGTAAATTAAGGCAAGTGATTATGATGTCCTCTTATTTCCATTTCTGCCATACCCAACTTCATTTCCTTTCTGTGCCGTGAATTTACTAGAAGTCCATATAGATTCTCAGATGCAGAAGTTCATATGTAAAAGACAGAAAAAGTTCTTTTCCATTTGCTCGCATCATTGTTTACTAGAATTGTGGTTCATGTACATCATATTTTCATTCTTTTGTTGGTTTTATTTACTTCTTTTAAATTGATTAATTGTTTGGGGTTTTTTTCCTATGTCCAAGAATGCTTTCATTAACTGCAAAATGGATGGATATAAACTGAACTAGACTGATTTAGGTAATTTGTGCTAAATGGTTTCAATAAAATTCAAGGAAATGCATAGTTTCACTTGGATACTTTTTACAAATTTTAACCAATTTAGTAGCCTCTCATTACTGCTCCTATTGTTGTTAGAACTGCTTTCTGAAGCTGCAACTTACTCCAAATCACAAAACCAGAAGCACCACCTACCACCTACAAACAGCTGTTACATGTGCTTACCTCCTTCCTAAAAGTATTTGCTTACTTTGTTACTGATTAAAGAGCTAAACGTATCCATAATAAAATATACTAATATAATTAATTAATACTAATATAATTAATGAGTTCTTGCTAGCGTGACTGGGTTATCAGCTGTATTTTTTTTTGTTCTTAAAATATAAATTCCCAGTGGACAGTATCAACTACTTTCTTAATGTAGAAACCTCTAAGAAATTTAAGCCTTGATTTTGAATCAGCATTCCTTCATTCATGCATCAAAAAGTCTGAACTGATTAAATGATTTATGTGAAACTGATGAGAAATATACTGGAAGATTTAGCTTTCCCTATGATCTGGAATGTGCTTCTTCTGGCAGCTAAACTCACTACCTTTTTCCAGAATTAATTGTGTGTGGATAATAATAGGGAATCACTGTACCCTTAATTCTCAAACTTCTACTAGTCTTTGGGATTGTCTCTTTTCCTTTTAAAGAAACTGTTAGCTTCGTACAGTCTGTGTCACTGCTTAGTTTTAGGTATCTCCTATGGCATGAAGAATAAGCAAAAAAGATCCCCCTTTTATATTGCCGTATGTTCAAATATAACTGGTGGAAGAGCTTGTGCTAGGAGGATCCTGCTTCTCTGCACAAATGTTCAGCCTCTTGGGTCTTACTGGCTAATTCCATAGGAGGGGCCAGTGCCTGTCACCCTCTTTACAGGCATAGTTACAACACTCAGAAGCTGGATGCTGGCGACACCTGTTTTATCTGTGAATTTGAAGAATTGCCATCTCTTTGTGTTCCCTTAATCACAGATGAAAATCTACTTTTAGTTTTTAGTGTGGAGAGTTCTATAGGTGAACCAGTGGAGCCACTTAGCTTAATAGCAGAAAGGTACAGGGGTTTGGACAAGAAACCACGAAACTTCCTGGTCATTTGCTGGAGATAGCTTTTTCCACGTGATAGTCATGTGACTCTACTTTTTCCACGTGATGGTCATGTGACTCTGCGGGTCTTCAAATCCCTTAACTTGTCATTTGCTGGAGATAGCCTTTTCCACATGATAGTCACGTGACTCTACTTTTTCCACATGATAGTCATGTGACTCTGCTGGTCTCCTCAAATCCCTTAGAAAGATAAAATTGAAGCAGTCTTCAGGTTTTAAAGTTGTCTCAGTAAAATCTTTAAAAAAAATAAATAAAAAAATCAGTAAATAGATTGTCTCCGGAGATGCCTTCTACTGTTATTTATCTGCTGGCTTTGCAACTGTTATATCTCCCTAAGACTGCAAAACCAGTGATGCAAAAAAGGCTTGACTGGGCTTATATTGAGATGCATCAATGTAAGATGGGAGAAAGCAGTGACATGAGCCTACCCCTGGACTAGAAATAATTATATCAGCTCTTTGCAGCATCAGATAGGGCCCAAATGCTGAAGTGGCTAAACTTTGTTCTCCTGGACATTTGTAAATAATGGCTTGTTTTCATTGCTGATCTGTCCTTAATGGACCGTGGCAGCACAAAACTTTTTTTTTTTTTCTCTATGCCCTCACCATAAAAACTCCCAGGGAAGAGGAACTATATAACAAGATCCCTAGTGGGATGAGTTGCCTTCACAGTATTTGAGCGAACAAAAGTTATTCAAGACATGTTGCAAAATCTCTTTTCTTCCTAAAAGCAGCTGAGAGAATAAATGAGGAATGCTTCCAGCTGCAGATGTATTTTATGGTAAGCAGAAATTTTATCTGTTTTGTTAAGAAGTGAAAAAGGGGGAATACAAGGAAAAACATGGTGGATTCTAGCACACGTGAAAGTAAATGAAGGACTAGAGTAAAATATAATGGTTTTAAATTCATTCCTGTGGAGAGTCCAGTGAAAACCTTTGATGGAGTATCACTGGAGCACAGGCATTCAGCACAGGAATCAAAATTAATTAAAGTAAGCAGGTAACAAAAAT
Organism: Tringa tobata; assembly: GCA_033628505.1. NCBI lineage: Eukaryota > Metazoa > Chordata > Aves > Charadriiformes > Scolopacidae > Tringa > Tringa tobata. The sequence continues at coordinate 3,811,329 of JAHREE010000280.1, forward strand.
CTCTTACAGCACTTAGCTTATATTGATGTGACTCAGTCCACCGGCTTACAGCTTGAGTTGTATCCTGATCTCCCACTATTAGGGTCACAGAGTTTCACCTCATTATACCAGTCCCTATAGCTAACGCTTCTGCATGAAAAAGGAAATGAAATCATAGCTCCGATGGCAAGCAAGAGTTAAATGACTAATGTGGTGGCCAACATACTATTCTCTGTTTCTAGTTGCCTAAACTTCATTTCAAGCATCTGCTCCCTGGCATTCACTCAGTTCCAAACACTATTATGCTGATAGCTGTTTGTCAAAGCACAAAGGGAGGGATTATAAAACAGTTTGAAAAATAAAATAAGGAAAATTATGAATAAACAGATCATACATAAAACTGGAACATCAAGACATTCCTTGGAGGGGGGGAGGTTAGGGAAATATAAGTAGTTCTAATATTCTCTAGAGCTGTAAATTAGTTGTGCATATATATGTTTATTAAGCAAGATATTTTCCACATTATTTTATTTTTGATTCTCTGCCCAGTTATTGTTTTAAGGATAAATATTCATTGATGATGTGAAATGACAGCATATAAATACACATTCTGCTTAGCAAAAATGCTAAAAATTGCCCAGCTACTCAAATATGAACAAAATAATTGTCTGATCGGCACTTTGGGTCTTCTTTCCCTGAAACAGTGGCTTATTTGAGATTAATTATAGATTACAAAAAATTACCCCACAGTTCTGACTGTTGACAAGGGGTTTTTCTAAAGTTACTGTGTGAAGTATGTGGATGAATTAATGGAATGATCTTATCTGCCTTCCCAGTACATTCTTTCAGTCCAAAGTCACCATTTCTTTTTACTGTTTTCCCCAGAAAATGGAGGCCCTATGGTACAGAGAAGTACTGCCTTTTATATTGCTAAGGGATGGGACAAGGGAAATGTGCTTTGGTGAATCAGTGTTGAAATGCTCCTGATATTTTTTCATTTGAATGCACTTTTCCCGTGTTGTTGACAGAGAACAGAGGAATTGTAGCCCTTCCTGTCTTCTTTTTAAAAACTGGGGCATTTAAGCAAATATCTCTGATGACTTTAGTTAGCCTGGTTTACTTTGCGTAGCTTCTCTGATATGCTATTCGTACTTCAGAGACCATCAGAAAACAAAGGAATCATGCAATTATTAATCTCTAGGGGATTCAGATGTGCTGTTCTGTTTCTTAAAGCCTGTTTTGCTGAGCTGGAGTTGGGCAAGGATGGTCTTTGTACAGGCCATGAGGAAACAGCTCACGCTGTGTGGTTTGAAGATCTCAGCTGGGGCCTACTATTGGGTACCACAGATTTTGACATTAGTAATTTTGTAATAAAGTGCACACGTTTTAAAAATTTACCTTAACGTTTTAGGACACAGGATGCAGGAAGACACAGTCAGCTAAAAGCCCTGTTCCTTCTGCCCAGAACTAGCACTTAATTTTCTTTTCTGTGCAATGTGGATGGGGGTTTGTTGATGATAGGTTGTTGGTTTTGGCTTTTTTGTTTTCTTTTTAGGGAACAGTTAAAGCACAGACTGAAGGTAAACATGGAATTTGCTCTCACAAAAGCTTCCTAGAAGGAAAAAATGTGTTAAGATATGCAAAGAACAATTGTAATTTGAGATCAACTCTCAGTCAGGTGGAAGGGTAACTCTTTTTAACCTTTCTAGTAAAACTGCTGATGCCCATCATGCAAAAAAATTGAAAAATAAGTATCAAATAGATGCACTGTCAGTCAGAATCATTTTAGGACCAGAGGTCACCCACTATAGATTTTTGAATGGAAAAATGCTTGATTTTGGTATGAAAGAAATACCAAGTGGTAACAGCCTTTGAAGAGATCATTTAGTCCATATGCATACTTTGATGTGGAATTGCACATGCTTACATGGCTCTTGGCAGATGTTGATTAAATTGTTTGTAAATCTCTGGGGTGAAGCGTTTCTGAAAAACCTTTTCCAGTGTTTAAACATTTTTATACCTGGACAGTTTTGCCTTATGTCTATCCTGGGTTTTACAGTGGACCCCCAACTTTTTTTCTAACACCATGCATGTAGGCAATGGTACATCTCTGTCCTATTTAGAATAAACTTTTGCATATTGACTCTTTCAAGTCATCTTTTTTTTTTCTTTCCCTATTTTTTGTATTCAGTGGTGGTCTTGGTTTTGTGTGGGGTTTTTTTTGTTGTTTTTTTTTAACTTTCCCACATAGATCACATTTTCTAAGATCCTTGCTCTTGCAATTTACTCTTTTGTCCAGTTTTTCTGGATATGATCTTTCATTAGAAGCTTTAGCAGGGTTGAGTGAAAAGGTGTAATTCCTTTCCTTTTGTTGTGTACACAATGTTTAAAAGCATTGTCTTATTTTCGGCAACACAAATTTTTGTGATGTGTGCATTCCGCTGCATTTGTCAGAATTTTTTCTGCAGTGCAGCTTTCAAGGTAGCAATTGCCTAACATAAATTTTTAAGCCAGTTTTTTTCCTTCTAAAATGTAGTTGTTTGCTCTTATAATTATGGAATTTTATTGTATTTATAGTTTCTTCAGTTTATCAAAATAATTTGAATTCTTGTCCCACTTCCAAAATCTTTGCTTTCTAGCTTGGTGTTATGCCCAATTTTAAGATATGTGCTTTTCTGTTCCATTTTTATATCACATTATTCAATAATAATTGAATAATAAATTCAGGATAGGTGAGACTGCTGTTTTAGCTAAAATACTCACTCTACTTTGAGACTAAACTCAATAGACATTCTTCAAGTACATTTTTTTTGTTTAATTACACATTTCCAGTAATTTTTCCAGTCTGCTTATAGGATTACTACATCAAACTAGACAAAAAGCATTACTGAAGTCAAAATAGATTGCATCTACTTTTTCCCTGTGTCTTCTAAGAAATTTGTCCTATTAAGAAAACACAAGATTGTTTTGATTCAAATCTGGTTTTGTCTAACAAATTTTGGCTGTTCATTAGTACTTGGTTATTCTTGTATTCTTGAGTTTCTTACAAATTAATTAATAATGTAGCTCCTAGTATTTTTCCAGGCATCAATGTTACATGTTCTGTTGGGTCTTATACCTCCCTCTTTCTTTTCCCTACTTCTTCTCTTTCCCCCAAATGGATACTAGTTGTTTCTTTCCTTTCTCAGACCACTGAGTCCTCACAAGTCATCCAAAAAACCTTGCCTAAACTAGTTGCCTTAAGTGATTTTCATCAGGGAATGATAACTTTAAAGATCTAATTTATCTTTATATTGTTACCCTGTTTTTTCCCTAATATGGCCTGTTTTCTTCATCCGTTGTTATTAATATTAATCATGCTAAGTGGGTGATCTCAATTAACCTCTTTATATTAAATAAAGCAACCAAACTGAAGCAAGAACACTTTGGCTTTCTCTCTCACCTGCAATAACTTACCTTCTACCTTTAAATAACAAGCCCTTCTTTCTCCCATCACATTATTACGTCTAACACATTTCAGAGCATTTCCTGATTGCCTTTTATGTTTTCTTCCAGCTGTATATCATTTTGTGCTGTAGGCTTCTGTGTTTATCCCTCCATCATGTGCTATTCTTCTAAATCAGTTTCTAACAGTATGTCCTTGTTTCCACTGTGTACAACTCCTTCCTCCCCCGTCCCCCCTCCTGATCACTGAAGAGCTCCTGCTGGAGTTGGTGTCTTACTACATGCATCAGCTTTTCTCTGTAATGGGGTAGGTTGTCATCAAGACTTTGCAGCCTCCTTATAATCAGCTACTCTCCTGCACTATGGAAAAGGTACAAAATCTATTATTAAAACAAATGTGAGGAAAGATTTTATGAACTATGTCAGTAATTCCCCAAGCAGTATCCAAAAAAATATTTAAAATTATCATTCATAGTTGTATTTAAAAGCTTCTATAGGTAGATGTAGAATATGATAGCTAGACACATAACAGTATAGCTTCCATAAAGTAGTACCTTTACCATCAGTAAACAGTGGTTGATATTAGTTTGTATGAATGAATGTAGCCCTGTTGATGGCTCAAGCCTTGCAATGTGCATTCTCAATGTAACAAAAGAGCTAAGAACTTAATAAAATATGAAACAGATGACACCTGTTTCCACATTAAAAACAGTCTCTGAAAATCATCTTTCACAAAGATTGTGAGACAGGGCATTGACCCGGGTGATCCTGTGGGGCGATTTAATCTGCATTTTCCCATGAGAATCATTGAAATCTCAACTGGTTGTGTCTGAATAAGCAGATCCCTCAGCCATCTCTGGTAAGCAAAGCCTTTTTTTGAAGTTTATATGGAAGTATTGCAACCCAAGAGCAACTGTGTGTTGGAAAAAGAAGCTATTGAAATTTTTCAATAGAAATGCAGTGCTGAAATATGTTGGAAAATTTTATATTTGTGTGATTAAAATAAAGCAAATAAATAGCCAAAATAAGAAGTGCCTTGGGTCCTGATGGAAAGAAACCCAGACTATAAGTGAACAAAACCCAAAGCTTGGCTGCCATTTAAAGGAAGGTAAGGCAGAGTCTACTAACGGAGCAGAAAAGAGATACTAAATCATATGTATTTTAATTTGTAAATGCCAATATTTTCCTACTTGATCAGAAAAAATTATTATTGCCTGGTACTTGAGACTGTCATGTGAAAGTGTGTGGAAAGACAAGATGACTGATGTTTGCTCAGTGCAAAGTAAAAAATCACATTCATTTGGTCTATTTTACTCTGTTTATACAATTTGCCGTGTAGTCTTTTCAACTAAAGTTTTTTGAGGCTTTAGGAAAGTATAGAGTGCTGACAAATTGTTAAGTGTGACATTTATATTTTGTGCTCATTTGTGCAGAGCTTGGCTGTGGTGTGAAATACGTTGGAAAGATAAACTTTACCTTACGACAACATCACCCGGTGTGCAGCAGTTCTCAATTCCCAGTAACTTCTAACTGGTGCTGTTCGAATACAGATGACTTCCCATAACGGCACAGCACAGTGTCTTGTGTGGGAGCAGCATTGTTGATACCATAGGTGATGCAGTAAAAACACCAAAATATGCCTATCTGTGTAAGATGGGCCATATCCTACCAAAGGAGGTGTAGGGGTTTGGGCCGGATTGGCTAATGACAAAACGACAGATGCTCTCCCCCACCTCTTGTTCCAAGAAGAGAGATAATGAGATTTACAAGTTTAGAAAAAAATTAAACTACTTCAATTAAATATTAATAATAAAATAAAAAGGAACTTAAATTATTGCAGAGGTGCAACCCCTCCACCAGGTAAACAACCGGGTCAGCTGACTCCGGTTGGCACAGCCAAAGTGTGAGCACGAGCCTCTCTCATTGAGCAGGAGGTTAGTTCTGCTGCCCCCAAACCGGGACAGGAGGACACAGTTATTGACGCAGATATAGGGCTCAAGACATAAGAAAGCATTAGTGGGTTTTGATTGATTGCTTTGGTTTCTTGGCATATCAACTGCCAATCAAGATTCAAAAGAGAGCCATGAATTACAGAAATTCCATTGTTATTTTTCAAATGCCTTTTTAAGAAAAAAGTAAGTCTCAGACTGTGTACCAGTCTACAAATATCTTACCCTCCTTCAGCCCACAGTGCAACCATAGGTCCTGAATAAATACAGGAATTAATGATCCTTATTTGAATGCTGAACAAGCCAAGATAAAAGATGAATGAGCAAGACTTTTAGACAAGAGTTGCAGTCTGACCACAAGGCTGGTGAAAAATCTGGTGTTGTCTTCTGGTACTGCTGTTCCTGAGCAGAACTGGATGCCATATCATATAGGGCCACCAGAGGTTTTATTTTCTATACTGGAAAATTCTGATGGTTTTGCTGATTACTCAGTTTGAACTACTATAAACTCTCAGCTGTTTCAGAGGCCCAGGGGCACCACTGTGCTCTCTGTAGCTGGCCAATGAATGCCTTCATCACCTGGCAATTCTCATTTTGTATTGCAGCAATACACTTCCCCCAGTTGTCTCATTTCCCTGGCTCAGTGACTAGCCACCACAATAATTGCTGAAGTTCTGCCAAAGCAGAAGAATCAAAACTTTGGTCTCTTTTCAGAACTGGTAGAAGAATTATACCAACTCTTCCGCATCCGCCATTTCCTGCAGAGAGACTGGAAAACATGGAGGAACAGAGTATAGATGTTACAAGAGGGACTAGAAGAACCTAAAAGTTGCAAGAAAGCAAATTTGCAGGAAGAGATGATTCTGCTTGAAATGCGAAATCTTGACTGGTAGCTGTCATCCCACAATGCACTGCAGATAGAGGTCACAAAGAATGAACCGTTCAACGCTGCTGTAGTGAAGGCTGGTAAGTGTATCTTCTGTGACAGAACTTCTCATGGTATGCCCATAGCACACCTACCAAGGATGTTTGTAACTTTGTCATGCCAGCTGCAACCTGTTCCTGATACTTCAGCCACTGACAAAATCTCTGAGAACAGGCATGTTTGTTTTTTTTTTCACTTACTCCACCTTTCCTGAATTGATTGACCAACATTTTCAATTAGGAGGGAAAAAAAAAACCAACCAAACAAACAAAAAAACCCAGAAAATACTGTCCTTGTTCTTTTCTTCTTTCCTTTTTTTTTTGTGTTAGCAACAGTTGTTCTCCAAACATGTCTCCTCCTACAAAGGAAATTGTCTGCTCAATTGCTTAAGGAAATGCAACCAGAAGGGGTGCATGAATGAGATTGAAGAGGAGCTCCCCTCAGAATACTTTTTGGCCTCTTACCCCACCCAACCAGCCTTTTATACTCAATGTTGTCAGGATGTGTGATAAGAAGCTGGTCTCCACATGCACATGAGAGGAACAGTGGCAGATAGGGGAATCCCAATCACCCAGCCAGAGACAGGAGTTCCTGGCCTGGCCCCACAGGGCATCCCAGGAGGGTGTCAGCCCCATGGACTGGGAGTGACATCTGGCACTGTGAGTTAGTGGCCTGACTTGGGTGGCAGTGTTGACCTGCTGGAGGGTAGAGAGGCTCTGCAGAGAGATCTCGACAGGCTGGATTGATGGGCCAAGACCAACAGGATGAGTTTCAATAAGGCCAAGTTCCGGGTCCTGCACTTGGGTCACAACAACCCCATGCAGCGCTACAGGCTTGGGGCAGAGTGGCTGGAGAGCTGCCTGGCAGAAAAGGACCTGGGGGTGTTGGTCGACTGTCGGCTGAACATGAGCCAGCAGTGTGCCCAGGTGGCCAAGAAGGCCAACAGCATCCTGGCCTGTATCAGGAACAGTGTGGTGAGTAGGACCCGAGAGGTGATCGTCCCCCTGTACTCGGCACTGGTGAGGCCTCACCTCGAGTGCTGTGTCCAGTTTTGGGCCCCTCACCACAAAAAAGACATTGAGGTGCTGGAGCGGGTCCAAAGAAGGGCAACGAAGCTGGTGAGGGGTCTGGAGAGTAAGTCTTATGAGGAGAGGCTGAGGGAGCTGGGTTTGTTCAGTCTGAAGAAGAGGAGGCTGAGGGGAGACCTTATCGTGCTCTGTAACTACCTGAAAGGGGGGGTGTAGAGAGGCAGGGGTCAGTCTCGTCTCCCAAGTCACAGGAGATAGGACAAGGGGAAATGGCCTCAGGTTGCACCAGGAGAAAGTAGGAAGAAAGTAGGACTACCTGGGCTTCTAAATCCCTAAAACACTTTTTACTGTGCAGGTGAAATGGACACAAGGTGGAAAAGAGAGAAGTGGGAAGAGGTTGTGCTCTGCTGCCATAATACAGTAAGTGAAAGAAAGAATTTAATTTTTGTTTCTTATTTCAGATAAATTCATAATTTTTTGCCAGCCTTCAGTAGCTAAAAAGACTAGAAACTAATGCCTTGGTTGGATCTGCAAGCAAAGAAATTCAGCCTAACATTTTCTGAGCAGTAGGAGTAGTTACCATTACAATTGATTTTATTGCGCTGTGGTAAATTTATCATACTTCTCGTTGCTCCCAGAGTGATTTGTTGATCCCTGTCTGAAGAAAAGGCTGGTGCTTGATGATGTGGGAGGAGTGCTATGCTCTTATTTTTCTCTCTGCTGTTTTCTCTTTTCATGAATCTTGTCCTCTTGAGAAACCAGCTCACACCATGCCCCAAGGCTTGACTTATGCTGGAATCTGTGTCTAAGAAAATGTCCTGGAGGAGAATTATCTTTTGTTCTTAGAATTCTTAGAAAATGTTCAGCTTCGCTGTGAAGTGGTACAAAAGACAGCTCCTCTTTGCAGAGGAAGGTAGTGTCTTGTTGGACATTTAAAAGTCTGGATGAGATTTCTCCATTCTTGCTTCCTGGAGCTGCTTCACCCTTTAGTGACACTGAGAAGATGGGAGGGCAAAAGTCGTGATCCTCTTATAACTTGATGATACGGCATTTGCCATAAGAAAAACCTTATTCTATATAAGGAAATTGTGCCTTTTAGTTAGGGTTTGCTCAAATGGCAGAACTTAAGTCAATGAAATCTGCTGGGATACACTCCTATTTCAGCATGATGGGAGGTTTTCCGTTTACTTGAAGATGATTTGGTTTAAAAGCACACCTTTTCAATCATGCCTTTCACTTTTGTAGTCCAGGCCTTAAACAGCTGGAATAGGTCAATTTCCCAAGGAGTTGCATATATGGCATAAAGGATCCTGTCTTTCAGCTGTTTATTCAGGTAGGAGCCAACTGTGCTCAGATTAGTTACTTTGAGAGTCTTCCACCTGGTATAAATATATTTTGTTTGTATAAAAATTCCAGTGGAGAAAATGCTACCTGTCGTCTTCTCCAAAGAATCTAAAAAATACCATCTTTTGCTCAGTATCTTATTCAGAACTAGTTGAGAAATTGCTGTTGAACGTCGCACAAATAGAACAAGTCAGCAGGTGCTGAAATTTCAATACTAGTTGGTTCAGAGGTGAGGGCCAGAGACCATGCTTCACCAACAGGAGCAGAAGAACTCCTGCAGCAGCACAATTGCCAATGTCCTGTCACAGTGGAGGCAGGGCACACCATGGAGGCAGGTGCTACCAGGTGGAAAGAAATGGTTATGGTTTCAAAAATTGCATCAATATAACTGGACTGGGCTTTTATCTGGCTCTGCAGAAAGGTCTTCCTCAGTCCTGTTACTATTCACTGTGTTGAATACCATGAAAATTTGTAAATTCAATTACTCAGGTTAAAAATTCAGCTCTTCTGCTGAATGTTTCTGGTGGCATTATGGTATAAATGTATTTTTATTTTAACAGCTCTACTTAAAAATCTGTTATTTTGGGGTTTGGAGGCTTCTGCATGGCTTTCTTAGTAAATTAGTGGGTCCACACATGATAAAAAGAGAAGCAGTGGAGTGGGTGATGTTTTGATGTTTGATTGTTCTTCCCAAATACTGGGTGAAGAAAATGAAACTTTTGAAATAACTAACGAAATATTCCAATTCAAATAAAAACTTAGAAAGCTTCCCTGGCTACATCCAGCTGCTGTAAGAACTGTCAGAGGGAGAAAGTACTTGCACAGCAGTTTTTCTCCTGAGGTCAGGGGCAGATGTTTTCCACTGGCCATGTAATTCCCAACTCCCACCAAGCACTCTGTGACTGCTATTCTGAAAAATGAATAAAAGCAGAGACATGCTGTATTTTTTAATAATGTCATTCCTGCTAAGGTGTGTGTCAGCTACACCAAAGTAATACAATTAAGGAGCAAAAAGCAGCTTTGTCCAAGACCAGCTTAGACAAAGAGTGACTTCAGAAAGTCTCTTCTATAAAGTGATTGTAAACCCCTTTAGATAATGTTTAATTTATTCCCAGGACAAAACTTTTACTATCTTTCGAAAGGACTGCACTATCACCTTGGCAAACAAAAAAAATAAAAGGAAACATAAAATCATTTCAGAGCTTATTTTGTATAGATGCTGTTTGGGAGTCAAATAGAATCACATAGTAGAAAGATGTTGGGCTCTTGCTGTCTGGCTCATCAGCTGTTTAGTTAGGTGGACGCCTACACATCACAACATAAACCAGGATCTGTAGTGTTTAAACACATTGACTGTGGGTTTCATAACAAAATAATCTGTCCTAAGCTCAACTCTGTTTGGAAACAAACTTTGGCAGGATATCAATTGCACCTGAAATTTTTGTATTCATCCAGTACACCTGGTACCGTTGCATTTTTTTCACCCAGCTTAGGCAAACTAGAACCAGCCTCAGGACACAGATGAAACTGGAACATACAATCCCCACTAATACTATTATGACCTGAGGATAAGCTACAGCTTTCCTGGAATCAGACCTCTTTTAAAACTGAACCATAACAAAAGGCACAGTTTGAAGCTATTGCTGGAAATGGCCTCCTGTGGACTTCTCTCCTGCATTTCCTTGGTGTGTAAAGTGAGCCTGAATTGAGAGACTGATGGTGCTTCTGCTGCAGCTCTAGAGAGCACTACTAGGGTGATGTCCACTGCAACAATACGAGGTAGTTGCAGTGTCGGCCTGGGTAGGCAATAGAAAGAAAATTGCATTCCACAGCAGCAGTTGGTGACAGACCGTCTCTTCCTCCTCCTTCTCCCACGTACTTCTGTTTGGAACAGACTGTTCTGAAATTAGTATAACTGTTGTAAAAGTAAGTGCTGCAGTTTTAACAACAATCTACTGCATCATTTTTTATTGTTTTGATTTAGTGAAAAACAAGCCTATCCAAAAGTCCAAGAAAGCATGTGAAATAAAGCACAAGTCAAAACCAGTTCTATAATACAAAAGCCTTCCGAAAGTACTGAAAATGAGGTCTTGCCCGTCATCCAACACAATGCACTCATCCTGCTTTCCCAGAAAGAGCCTGGAAGCAAAGGTATCCTTTGTAGCATGACCTAGGGGTCAACTAATTCAAGCTTTGTGGAAGGATGGGAAAAGAAAGTTCTGAAGTTCAAGACCTTTTGTCACAACACTCTGACTCAGCCCCTCTCAATTATATCAGGGCCCTGTTAATACCGCAGGCGATCTCCACTGCCATGCTCTTCACCTGAAAGGAAAAAAAAAAAAGCATCATCTGTGATAAACGGAGCTTTCCAGCAAGCCTAGATTAGGTCGTTCTGGGTACAAGCAAAATAGAATCTTTATTCCTATGGTTAATATTAGTTTAGCACCCTGCTCTTGTTTGTTATGAAAAATGATGTTTATTAATTAAATGTTATTAACAGAAAGCCTTACTTTATGCTTGGAAAATGTCCGGATATCCCAAAATAGATATTTTGTTTATTCTTTATATTATGGTAACACCTAGAGGCTGGAGCTCTACTGTGCAAAGCACTGTACAAATATACACCAGGGGTTGGCTCTTGCTTTGAGGAATATATTGTAGATACAAGATGTAAGCAGTGAATGGGTAATACAGTAAAGTGCAGTACAAGGACAAGCAAGATGTTGGTGGTCAAGATGAAAAAAAGTGAATGCAGTGACTAATCTGCTGAACTGTAGTTGGGAGTTGTGAAGCACTGTGTCAAATACTTCCCAGGATTGATTTGGAAGAAGCCATTGGACCATGGACAGACTCTGTGAGAATTTCCATTGGACATATACTGTGCTAGTACTATTATGGTTTCAAAAGAAACAGTAAACCCATGGAGAGCATTACTACTGGTGTCTGTTTAAATTTCACAGCAAATACCCTCCTACTCTCAGCTGGAGAATGTTATCAAATCTGACAGTGACTTAAGACACAGGGTCAGGTTTGGGGGCTGAGTGTCAGCACTGGCTTTGGTTCAAGTACTGAGCCTATTGTAAGGGGAGTTTATTAGTGTCAGTGAATATCTTTCTCTATTTTTATAAAACAGCTGTGAGAGCCTCCTTGGAAATGGGTGACATTTGGCTGGTGAGCTAGCTGTGAAAAGTTGCAAGTTTTGTGGTATTTATCACATGCCAACATTTTGCTCTGGCAGTGAGTCTTCCGTGGAGCATTACTCTTCTTGTTATCAATGACACTGGACAGCTTTCTAACGCCTTCCTTGAATGTTTTCCAAAACTATCTGGTTGGCTGGGAAATACTCAGCGATACACAAAACTCACGTGTGCCAGCTGTTGACCCATCTGTGGTGCTTGGCACGCGTTATTCTTTTTACATGGACAGCCATGAGATGGAAACTGCAGCCCACAGTTTGGCAGGATGATCAGCGCCGTACCATGAGCAGCTCTGCAACGGCACTGACTTGTCACGTATCTCCTGTAAGTCCCACCTCACTTTGCTTGTTACAGTGAAGTGGTAAAAGAGCAGAAGGGTTAAGAACTCAATTTTACAATGTAAAGATGAAGTCACACACACAAAATAGGTGCCAGAGATCTTTGCACTGGGTGCTCAGTGCCTCTGTTGTCCAGTAATGCTGTCTAATTTCACTCTTCTCTTATCTCCTCTGAATTACGTTTTTCTATTTCTATACCTATACGTTTCCACTACACTGTTGGGGGGATCTTCCTCCTAAATCCTCATAAATTGTTTTCAGTAGTGAAGTTACTATGAGATGTGCAATTCCAAATCTTGAGAGATCAGCTGATTCCTGGTAGCTATCAGCAGAAGTATCTTTCTAGCCTCAGTACATCAGACTTAGCCTTTCTCTAGCAGCACGTTTTTCTGATTTTTTATTTTAAAACATTTCTTCTATGTGTAAAGTGGGAAGAAACTGTCAGATGAAGAGACAAGACTTAACACAATTAGATTTAATTTGAGAAGCAAAAGACTATCAATAACACAATTTACATTTTTACCACAGATAATTGAAAGTTACTGACTGAACAAGTGTTTCTGGAATCAAACCTGGCGAGGGCTGGAGAAGGCCAATACAATAGTGCAGACTGAAATTCAGGCAGCAAAACAGTGTTGCCCGCTGAAGGCAGCGGGAGATATGATAATCTCCAATGGTGTTTTGCTGCTAGTGGAAAGTTAAAATTTTCTTCTGCCGTCGGCTTTCCTGTGAATATAAAAACAATGTCAGCAGACATTTGACAACAAAGGCTCTGTGGCTGGCTGTTGTTTTTCCCACTTTCCTGCTATTTTATAGCCTTCATCTCCCTTCCAGCGTTACCAGGCAGAGGCAGCAATTTAGTGAGGAGCGCAGCACAGCCACCCCACAGCCCCTTGGTGAAAGTGCCAGCCTCCTCCACCCGGATGCTTTTCTGTACTCACTACAGATGTAAGTGCGTGGTGCTTGCAGACTAACATCCAGGCTAGCTGCAAGGCTGAGTACTGTTCTTCAGGTAGGTTTATGTATGCAAGTGGGTGCCTTCTCATATTTTATTGCATGGTGCAAAGCCTCTATGTTTAAACTGGCAAAATTGCATCACAGACACTGTAGACCTGAGAGTGCTGCTTTTTGATTTCTCGTCCTGGGTCTTCGTCAATCTCATGCACTGCAAAACAGATTTCATTGTCCAAATCTCACTGTCTTTCAAGCATTAATTTATATGTCATGATTTGTGTTCACGTGGGACACAAAAGCAGTTTCTTCAAAAGCTGTAAAATGGCTTTTACTAGCAGGGAATACATTTTTTCCTTTGAAGACAATAGGTCTGATTCCTTCTTCCTCCTGCTTTAGCAAAATCAACACAGGATATTTCTGTGATGGCACTGGGGAAGGAGTGGGGAATCGGGCTCAGGAAATGTCGTCTCATGGTGCTTTTTGTTCTCTCACACTTGAGAAGCAAAAGACCAGGGAGAAAAAAGAGTGACCTGGCTTTTTTGTAAGTAGGGCAGCTCAGTGTATCACCAAGCTATTACTGAAGTGACTAAGAGAGGCAATTTAATCAAATGTGAGCAAAAAAGCCACATATAATTTTTCAATTATTGCATCATGACCCAGTGTCTTTGAGTACATAAAATGCGCACAAATGATTTGGATCTAGCTGCTTTTGTATTCCTTCAGTGGTGGTTTAAGTATGCATCCTCATCTCACAGCCTCATTCAGTGCACACTTCTGCAGTGATTTGTACAGAAGCTCACCTGCCTAATGCTGGTGTCTTCCTAATATTGCTGTGAGTACTGTTCAAATCTTGAATGCAGTGGGATTGATGTATTATTTGCACTGGCTGATAACCTACATACCAAAGTATTCTTTTATAGCATCCAAGTGAAACCATTTTCAGTGACTACACAAACCAAAGTGGTAAATTATCCTAAATGGCTATAACTGTTTTTTCATTAAGTATCTATTTTATAATTCTCATTTGTTACTGTTGGTCTTGTAACCTACAAAGCTCTTCTCAGTAAAATGTTAAGATGTATGCAGTCACCAGGCTGTAACCATTTCATTAAGTGATAATTTATGTAGTTTTACCAATAGTCTGTGAAAATTTGTTTTATTTCCTATTTAGCAAATGTCTGATAGAAGCCTTTCCTGGTACACAGAATTCTAAGCCAGTACTCCTTCCAAACACAGCCATTCAATATTTAAAACATATTTTTCTATTGTTAAATAAAAACTGTTTTGTTTTGGACTTTTTCAGAAATGTGGAGCATTGTGTAAATTTGACAGTCCTAGGAAAAGCACTTGGGTTATTAATTGGCAAAAAGGCAATAGTTTTCATTCCCATGGTGAAATATATATACTCCTGTCCCGATGGCCAGGACACTGATGAAATACATGGACTCCTTGTTCCCCAAGGAGAGGGGACACAGAGACACAGCAAGATCCTCTGTGCCAGGCCCTCTGAGGTTTAGCTGCTTGGTGAGACTTCAGATTGTGGCTTAATATTTGTCATGACACAACAAGTAAATAAATACCTTGGCACAAAGCCTAGAGCCTGTCAGGACTGCCCCTGCTGCAACCTCCTGTTCAAAATACAGAGCTCTATTTATCATCTTTCATATAAAGCCCATTCAGAGGAAATCACCTAGGATATGTTTAATTTCCTTCTTTGGCTTCTCCATGATGTCACCTAGATAACCTCATATCCAGAGACCCTCGCTGAGAGCATTAGGCCAAAGTAGCTGTGAGGGCTGTTACTTGTCAAAGTCATTTAATTTATCATGGTGTGTTTCATAGCTGGTCTGTGCAAAGTCAGCTTAAGCAAGATGCTTCTAGTCATGTTGTTTCTCCTAAATGCTAAAGTGTGGAGTAGTTACAACAGCTGTTACATGAAACATTTCACAATCACAAGGATTTTCACCCTAGCCAAGAGCCCCGGTGCTGACTCATTTTAGCCTTTCAGTGCTGTACATATTCCTCAGCATTCTTGCTGGAAAGAGGTAAAAAATTATCAAAAAATGTACTGGGGGTAGGAAAGTAATTTGTATTGTTATCTTCCCTCCAGCAATAATTATTGAGTTCAGGTATTACTGTGGTGGAATTGGATGCATTTTGGGTGAGGGGAGGAACATGGGAAAGAAGGACAGAGGTGACAACATGGAAATTGTGGATGATATATGGAAACTAAAGAGCAGAAAGAGAAGTAAGAGTGGTACCCAAGGAAAGGTGGTCATGAGAGTTAGCAAATCAAGTGGGCCCTATGGCCAGAGGAATAAAAAAAGGATGAATAAACAATTGTGTTTTGGGAATTACTTAAAGTCGTATCGTGGAAGAGTAATACATATGGTTGGAAATCTGTGGTCCTGGAGGTCCTGACCCCTTGGATCTGGCTGCTTTTAGAAGAGGCTTTCAGGACAGAAATTTTGCATGGCCTCTACATCATTTATGTGCTGCAGATGATGGGGAGTGCAGGGCCATGAAGTGCACATCAGCAGCCAGCTGCTGCTCAGTCTAGACAGTGTATGTCTTTGGGGTGTGGAGCGTGTGTTGAGGGGTCTGACATGGAAGAAGAAAACAGATAGTACATGAATATGAAGGTGTCCTTGGACTGTCCTTCTGGCCTTAAAATCTTTGAATCTGTGAATATTTCTCCTGGGGAAAAATAAAAGTGCTCTATTACCCCATTTCTACCCTTTTTGGAAAGCATTTAATTTTTTAAAGAGATGGAATAGGGGTTTTTCTTCTTTCCTTCAAAATGTTAACCTTTCAGAATCAACAGAAAACACAACATAACCCAGTATTTCAATCCTATTTCACCTCTGATGGCTATTTATAATTGCTACTCAAACAGGAAATCTGCTTCTGACCTTTGATGCTGGAATATACTTGAAATTCATGCCTCACTGTGCTCTGTCAGCTCCTTTTCATGCATGCTTTTATATGTGCGCTAATAAATATGAGTTTGGGAGCAAAAGCTCTGGCAGTGAAATCCAGCTCATGGTTTTGCTGTGAGGCATGCTTGCAAAAAGCTTACCTAGAAACTGAAGGAGAACAGTTTTTCCCTTAGAGCAATTTTGAATATGACATCACTGTTTATGACTGACATTAGGAGGCAATTCTAATGTCAGTGACACATATGACAGGACCACTAAAGTTTAAGTAACCCAGAAAAGCACATGTTAATTAGTGCTCTTTGTTGAAACATATTTTGCCTGAATCTGTGATATACCAGTTTAGTTTAATATTATCCAGGCTACACGTTTGTTACTATGATACATTGCATTTCAGTCTTTGTGAGCCAAAAGAAAGTGATGGCCTGTATAATCTCAACTGTGCAATGCTCATCTTTGTGCTATGAAATGAATTCAGCAATCTCAAGCTACATGTTTTTGCTCTACATCCCCAACAAACAGAAAGTATCTATACAGATGATGCTCAGAAAATGTTGAGGAGTAACGGGATGCTTTCAATCCCTTCATCCTCACAGCCCAGGCTGGGACTGAACCTAATTCAGCAACTATTCCTTAGTCTTAGACAGTCCAAAGTGGATAGGAACAGTAATTTCAGCCAAGGCACTACCTAAGCAGTAGTTACTGACAATATATCTCAACCTTATATCTTCTGTACACCACAGATAAAAATCTGTTGTATATTAATCATGCTATAATACGCTAACTGAAATTATTAAGGCTGAAATAAATTCAGAAAAGAATGGAAATTAAAATAGGGTAATAAACTAGTGGTTGATTTGCAGCACAGTATTATGCTCCTAGACTTTAGAGATACAGAGGAGAAGGTAATTTAATGATGAAAGTTGTGAGTGAATAGGCAAGGGTTTGAGAAGAGAATATTCTCTCTCTTACCTGGAAGCTGTCAGTGTAATTGCTGCAGGAGTTTATCCATTGCGACAAAAAGCAGTATTTGGGCACTGACAACAACTCTAGAGCATTAGGAACATAAGAACAAAAATATCCATGGTTCTGGTCTGAATGTAAATCTGCAGGAATAAGGATGATTTTATTTTCACTTTTTTTGCAGCTCCCTCATGCCAGATTCAAATGAGAATCAGTTTCATCTTTCAGGACCAAAGTATGTTTTATAAAATAGGCAGACTGTCCTTCCTACAAACTGTGATGTGCTTGTGTAAAAATGCTTCAGTGGAGCATAGCACCAAGTAGCTCTAACTTTACTGTTTTGCAAAGGACTTAAATTTAAAATTGTTTATGTATTTTTCCCTCTCACAACTTGGAGTTAAAACAGCTGTATACAAATAACATTAAAATAGTACATTTTAGAGAAGTATCTAAGAGACCACATGTATAGTTTGGTCTAAGGATGATGGTGACTGAAATTCCTGCAACTTTAACATGCAAAGAACTCTGAGCACAGGAGTTAGGGAGAAACTTGTCATCTGGAAATGGTTTCTGCTTGAATTGGTTCAGTATAATATGTCAAAACCAATATTTTTCACTCTGAAGTATTTAAGATTTGCATTTTAGTTATTTAGCTTTAGAAAGGGAAACCTTAAAATAAAACATTTCTTTTTTTTTCCTAAGCATTTTCTTATTTGGATCCAAATGACAGAGCTTTATTTGCATTGCAGTCAGTAGGCTTTGGATCAAGCGCCGTTTTCTCTAGGGTGATAGTATCTAGGAGATGGTCAGATTGAAGTGCCCTCAGCCTCCCCTTGATCTTATTCCACTGTGTATAAAGTACTGACACTCTCATGCAAAACTGGCTGAAATGAATATCAATGACTCCCTAATTGTAGCTAGGACACCAGTGAAAGAGGCACCAGCTCAGTTTTACTCATGGGTGGTTGTGAGCAGGGAGTGTAAAAAGATCCCGAGCCCCTGAAAGAAGTCCACAGTAATGTATTCATTGGGTCATATGGGCAGGTTTTCCTTGATCTCACTTATTGGAGCTATTTGATTTTGAATAAAATATTTAAAATATTAATCAGGTCAGAGAGTCCCTAGGAATGGTGTTTCATCCTGGCAGGTACAGTACTTGCTAGGGAGGTGGAATATCTGTGTGCAATGAATCTATAATAATTTTATGTGAGGTTGAAGAACCACAGTGAGAGAGTTTGAGAAGCCATCATTACTCTGCCCTAGAGTGCCAGCAGCCAGGTCACTGGGACAACTTTTCCCAGGCAGGTGGCAACTATACTGACCCTTGTCCTGGCTGCTGTGCATGATCTGCTGGTTAATTAGGTAAAACAGGCTGACAAATTTCTTCTCTTGTTATCCTGGGAGAATCAGCTGAAAGCATTGTACATCTGGTGAATTAGAATCAACCATTTCAGCTGGCTTTTCTTGTATTTATTAAACTCATTAACAAAAAAAAAAAGTAGTGAAGAATGAAAGAAGATGGACAGATGATTCTGAGCCACCCTTGTGGGTTGATAAACCTGTATTCAGAATATTTTTCACTTGATCCAATATTTTTTTCCTGAAAGAGTAAAACATGCATCTGTGATAACACTGACAAAGCCATATGTCTTATATTTTGGTGCTTGCTTTGAGATCTTGACGGGAAATATTTGGTCTTGAAGGGCAAGGGTGTGTGGCTAAAGGTGAACAAGGTTTATTGATTCTAAATTATAAGGTATTTGTGAGTGTTTTAGGACCATTTGATTACCTTTTATGACTCTTATCCTTGATATCGTCTGACTGAAAATCATTCTACCACATATCGTTTTTCATTCCTTTCTTGTGTCTTGTTTTATCCATCTTATTGCAAGATTAACTGTCCCATTCTTCCTTGTCTTTTTCTAGTCTTTTCCTGTCTTGAGTATACATGTTCTCCTCTCTCCTTAATTCTTCAGCTTCCTCCAGCGAGATGCTGTGACCTGCATCCTGGATTCTAAATGAGGAGGCACCACTTGTTTTGAACAGCATCCTGTAATTTTAGTCTTGCTTTTGAGCCTTTTCTGTGTACATACTATCGCCTTAGTTTTTGTGGCAAGCATTGTATATTGAGCCAAGATTTTTACTGAGATGCCTGTAAGGGTGCTTCTTCATTGGAACCAAGCAAGTAATTTAGTTTCCTCTATTGTTTCCAAATAGTATTGTCTGATATACCATGAATATGTTTGTGCAGTTCTGTACAAGAATCATAGAATGGTTTGGGTTGGAAGGGACTAGTTCCAAGCCCCCTGCCATGGGCAGGGGCACCTTCTACTAGACCAGGTTGCTTAAAGACTGGTCCCACTAGACCAGGTTGCTAAAAAAATGTTTACAAAAAAAGCAGCTGAGGCTGTAGAAAGGCCATTATGTAAGGCACTGATCATGCTTGAAAAAGTTTTTTTGACTAATTTACAACTAACAAGTCCGCGATGGCTGATGAGAAAATAACACAAGAAGGAGGGAAAAGTAGATTTAAATGTCAGTATACTTGTCTGCTTATAAGTACCAAAACATTTGCATACGCTTGTTTTGTATTTTGTCTGTATCTTTAGCACTTCATATTTGCCAAGTCACTTGTCTGAAGAGACTGCAAACGGGCAAGGTAGAAATAGTCATTGATAAAGCATTTATTCTAAAAGCACAGTTCAAGGAGATCTCAGTCCTGATGTGAGTTTCAAGACACTATAATAATGCAAGAAAGAGCACTGTGGTGGCCAAGGAGGGGCAGGATCTCCATAATGTAGCTCATGAAGTAATATTGAGATGAAACTGAATGAAAGCTATTTGAGCCTGACTGCTGATGCATTTTCTAACGGTGACATCTATCAAAGTGATACAGTCTCTAGAGGGAGGCAATAAGAAACTCCAGCAGTGAATAATTTAAAAATTAGTCTGCTAAAACACTTGAGAATGTAGTAAATTGAAGAGGTCTGTGTTGGTGGAGGACAGCTGAAAAAAAGGAACATGTTATTTCCATCTCTCAGTTACATGAGTCTGGGCCAGCTACAACACGCTTGTCTTTCACTTATCCGATGCATCTAACCAAACTGGCTAATTGTGTAATGCCCGAGGGAAGCAGAGATATACTGTATTAAATGCTTCCAATGATGAAATACAAATATGCCATGAATTTTATGGCAACTCTTTTCTTTCCAGTGGAGGAATTTCTGTGTACAGCCTTTTCCATCAAAAAAATAATTCAACATCCGATCAGGTGCCAAAATAAAATGCGAAAAGGTACTGCTCTTCAAAATGTTCAAAGCCAACTGTACAAGGTTATATACTTCAATGTCTGTAAACTGTATGTTTCCAAAATCAAGTTTGGAATACGCTATATAGTAGAAATTAATCTTAACTTTATTTTCTAGCAACAGTATGTGAGCCATGATGAGACCAAAAAACCCCTCAAATTAATTTTCACACACTGTGCTAAGTTATGGAATACACTATTCCTTTATATCAGGGCAGTATTTTAATTTTATTTAAATTGATTTTTTTCCAAATGAAATGGAAGGTATTTTACGAGATGGTTTAGGGATTTTGTGAGTAGATAAACATCTTTAATTATTGTAGAAAAAAATTCTCAGATGCTTGCAGCAACTGCCCTCCGAGGCGAGTAGAAATAGAAGTTGTTGTTGTCAGATGGAGATAGAGTTTGTGTTGTCGCCAGTGAGGCATTATCAAAACACTCCACTACAAGTATGATCCATTCTGACACCAACCTAAAGATAAGCTCTTGCCATCTGTACTGTGAAAGGATGGAGTAACACTATGGGTTTACCTTGTACCACAAACCATCAAAGGTAAATAACAGCACTCCTCAGCTTTGTTTAAAGAAACGGAACCATTGCAAGCACTGGTTCTGTTATTTCTTTCATTTTTCCTGCCTTAGCTGTGTACCCCCAAGTTTAAAATATGTAATTACTGTTGAGGACTATGTGATAGCAGCCCCCAAGACCTCCTTGGTGTTAGACAAATTACAGACACTCACATTGTTCTAAATGTTCCTTAAGAGCTTGCAGCCTATTTAAAAGTTGATGTGCAGGTACAATGGTCAAAAAGCAGCAATGGGGAAACTACAACAGCACTGTGGCTTATCTCACGTGTGCAGAACTGGATAGGTCTGATGTACTTTAACTTTTTAAGTAGGTTTAATGAAAGACTCCGAACTTGCTGCCTCTATACTTTAGCTCTTCCTGTGCTTATATGCTACTCCTAAGCTTGACTTTACCTTTAAATATCATTCGCTTTGCCTTAAGTAGCTTATTTTAAAATATTTTGCCATGAGTCAAATCTCCTGGCGGCTCTCCAGGGCACAGAGTGCAACAGAGAAGGCAGAATGTTCACAGCAGAGCTGTAGAGAGGACAGACGTTTCTTGCCGGGCTGCTGAGGGTCAAGTTTTCTCCCATGGAGCTGCAAAAGTGATGCCAGGGGCTTGACCTGGGCTGCTTGCTAGCTCATAAGAGCTCAGGTCTCGACTTATCTCAGAGCCAGCAGTGCTTTGGTGCTGAAACAGAGGGAAGAGGGGAAAAGCTCTGTTGTTCCTGAGGTTCATTGTTGAGATCTGACCCAAATGCCAGAGAGTTAAAACAGAAGAACCACAGCGGTTGGGCTACATAGACAGACCTTGCCTGCTTTCAGTTACGTTTTCTAGCTGTGCCCTTGAGCTGTCACCTGTGTTCTGCAAAGGCCTTACAGTTTGCTGAGCTGGAATCCCTTGCAGTATGGTATCTTTGAGTGCAATCAATACGCAAGTGTATAAAAATGTAGTTTATGCCTCTGCTTCGTTTCCTAGATTATGTATTCCCCAAAACAAGGGGAAGATTGGTGTGCCACATTTTTTAATTAAAAAATAATAATTATGATCAACACTTAGTGGGCCTTATGGTATAACATTTGGAAAATTCTCCACTGAAAACAACTCCTGAGGAATCAGACATGCTATAGGGCAGTCTGTTAGTGAGGTCTCTGGTGTTATTTGATCTTGGAAGAAAGAAATGGGGAAGAAAAATTTAGGTACTGAAATAACAAGAGCTTTGGAGCAAAAAATGTTTTAGAAAACATAGTGGGTTTATTGGTAGTGCAGTTTCGTAGAATCTGAAAATTGAATATGTTGGTAATTGTGCATACATCCTTCGTTCAGAGAGAACCACAATTCCTGTAACAAATCTTCCTATTGCCACAATAGCAAGGAAGGGAACCCTGGATAATTTTGAAATATTTCTGCAGAAAAGCACATTAGACCTAATGACTGCACACTGGGTGATGGAAGGCACTTCACTTATCTGGGAAAAAATGCTTTTTAATGACTTCATTTATTCATTTTTAAAAAACAGTAAAGTTGTCATGTTATAATCTCCCAAAGATACTCCCGGGTGAGCTGTTGAAAGGTAATTTCAGCACACCTAGGGCTTCACTCTGTAATATAACCTGTTGTGCCTTACAGCTTAATCACACTGTGGCATTTAGAAATCATTCATTGTGGCTGGCAAAAATGTCTTGCAATAACACCATTACTGCAACTTACATTTTTACAGCAATTTTTACTTCTTAGGCAAACACACTGAAGTACTCTACAAAACATTTTAAGTACGTAGCAGGCGTTGAATCACTGAGCATTGTGAGTCCCTTATGAACTACCAGTATCTCTTATATAACAAATATATATCACTTTTTCATAAGAAGTTATCACTGTTATAAAACATGCATATGTTTTTAACTTACATAGAACTTCATTTTCGAAGAGATCATACTGAGTCATGGATTCAGACAATGCTTTATATCCACTTGGAGATTAGCAGTCTAATACCAATCAATCAAATGTTTGAAAGAAAATCTTAACACAAATTGTGGTAAAAAGTGCTTCTAGCAGACTGCTGATCTTAACTGAGGTTTACTAAACTCGTGAGTGTACAGCACAGGCAATTCAGCATGTAGTATTCTCAGTGCTCAAGGAACCAGCTGTCATCCACATTCATTCAGCTATTGGTATTTCACAGTGGAATATTAAAATGAGCGGAGGAGTATGTCCCTCCACAGGGGAAAAGCATGTTTAATTTGCTAAGATTTTTGGGTGTCATTTATAAATCTTTTAATGTTCTGGATGCTGCAACTGAAAAAAGTGTTTCCTGCCATGCACGCACCTCTGCTGCAGTGGCATTAGGCTTATTCACTGAGCGCTGGCCCTATTTAAACCAGCTGCGTTCTTCATTGATTCTTGGAGCTCATTTCCCCACCTGGCCAAGAGAGCCCCCAGGGCATGTTGAACTTTAGCAAGCTCCTCCCAGGGCATAGAGAACTCTCCTCAGTAAAAAACAAAGGGATGCATATTTAATCTGATGGGATGGACATTTGATCTGATGGAGTGTAGGAGTGAGTAAATATTTTTTTCCTTGTTTCTTGCTGATTGTATGCACTTTATATAAGGTTTCTCATTATTGTATGTGCAATAGGTATGATAGGTTTTTTATAAATGCAAAGAAATCCATTATGGACTTGGAACATTTCACATTTATACATAATAAACGGATTATGTGAGTGAGATAGAAATCAACCTGTTTCATATATTATGCTCAATACTAAGATGTGATTTTATATATGTGGCATACTCATGATGTAGTTGAAAAAGTATACTGAGTGTATTTTTCTTCCCTAAGTGAACTGAATCCATTTATACCTTTGCTAACTGAGAACATGGCCATGAGAAGAAAAATAATGACATCAAGCACAGCTACTTATATGTTTAAAACAGTGATCAGAATACTTTATGAAATATTGAAAGATAAGAGATAACATGCTTATTCTGTTCTGGTTAATCTTACATTAACAAAAATGAATGATACGCTTTACATTTTGGATAGAAGGAAAGAAGATCTGCCGGACTAGAACTCTGTTGCCAAGTGACCTTTAATGCTGGCCTAAAACCCACTGTGGTATGAGCCCTGTTACCAGAACCCCCCAAATTTGAAAAGTGTTGCTGGATATCTAGTATTTGGGGCCTAAGAATAGAGAGATCAAACCGAAAATTATTAATTCAAAGCCAGATTAACATTTTCAGTCCTTAGGAATGGTGGGGAAATTGAGATGCTCAATTGTATTTTAAAGGAGTAATGGTTTTAGCAGAACTATGTAAATCTGAAATAAGCAGTTGTTTCTAAACACTGGGTTTTTTTGGGCTTTTATTTGCAAACTGGCAAGCCGTATTCAGGAGCAATGCAGGATGCCAACTTTCTCACAAAACAACCTACATATAGGTAACACACGCTGTATGTGAAGAAGCTAAAAACTAATTCTTCATGTGCCTGCCTTTAAAATTCACAGAACTGGTGGCTGCAAGCCTCAGAGGTCACCCAATACACAGTATGACTCAAACCTGGCACCTTCCTCACTGCTATGTTGCTTAGACAGGCTCTGAATTGAGTCAATTCTTCAATAAATTTTGCTTAGGGTGTGTTTTAAAGTTATAGGAAATATGAAGTATCCTTCAAAATGGCAACTTTCCAAATATAATCTGATCATGCTAAGAGAAAACCAGTGATCTGACAAGAAAACGGAATTGGTAAATAGGAGGAGGTTCTAGCAAGGACAGTGAGACAGATAAATAAATATTACTGATCAGCTCACCCAAGGCAGAGGTGTCTGTATTGGAATCTTATATGTGATTGTATATACCTGGAGTGGTCTGAAGTAAAACTGATTTTAAAGTAAACGCTGTTGGCTATTTACCTACAGCAAAATAAAATCTATCCCAGATCTTGGGCTGATGCCACCCTTACAATCTCTAGCTACTGTTTTTCTATCCTTGTGCCATTGTTTCCCCTTTAAGCATTTTTCTTCATGGGAAGAAAACAAGGAGAGACTTGTAAGCAGCAGAGAAGGATGCTTGCCCTCCTGTGGCTCAGGCAGAAGCCATGAGTTTTCAGCAGTAACACATAGTCTAAGTTTGGGGTTAGTGTACCTTGAATGCCCAGATGGAGCTCTGTACTTTAAAGCCTGGAGGTGGGCCAGGAAGGGAATGTTAGTTTAATACTTCATCCTGATTTTAATTTCATATCTCACCTAATTACCATTAAAATTGCAGATTTACTGCACATTACTCTCTGTATGTAAAACAACATCCTCATTATTATGGATATTAACATCAGATTTTTTAGAATTTTTATATTTTAATAATTATTTATTAACAGCTATCATGTATTTGGAGCATAAACTCCTCTTAGGCTTGAGAGCATGTCTAGAAGCTTAAATTCTGACCATGAGATATGTGCAGACAGCACTGAAGTCTGTGTGGGTCTGCACAAATATTTGGGTCTAATCTCTGCCTTTCCTCATAACACCTACAAGCACAAAGCTCAGTTATGGAGGGATCCTGATCCAGTTGTACTCAGTGCTGCCTTGCCAGAGATTAGGTGACACTTTAGCAGTGTGGTTGCAGCTGCTTTGCCCAGATCAAAGAAAAACACCTTCACAGGGAGAGGAAAAGTCTTTTTAGGAAGATGGCACACACAGGGGCCTGTATGGCGGCCTGGTGTTTGGGATGAACATGTACCTAACAGTCATCTCATTTAATAACAGATGTTGGTTAATAAGTACTGAACTGCTTTAATTATTTTTAAATATTTTAGCAATTAACAAAAGCAGGTTCGACGCAGCAATGAGAAAGAGGAAAGAGTGGAATAACTCTTTAATCATCATTTCATTAGTGCTCTACTTTAAAAGAACAGAAGGGAAAACTTAATACAAAGCTAGACTTTCATATGAATTAAGACATAGAAGTGGGTTATGTTTCATGATATAATAACTTTGGTTAATTCCTACCAAGATTTTTGAAGAAATTTTTGAGAATGCTTTTGCAGCAAATGAAACCAGCTGACTTTTCATAGGAAGGGAGCCCTAGGGGAGAGTCAGAATTTGCTGTGTTGCTGCCATGCATTCTCTAAAAGACTTCTGGATGCTGCCCACCAGAAATAGAGAAACAAGGCTGGATCCAGAAGAGGTGCGTTTGCCTGAAGGAGTACTTAAATACCTGTGAGGCAGAAAATCCTTGTGTGCCTAATAGATATTTAAATACTGAAGATGTCTCAGGTTTGTTTCTTTGTTTATATTTTTGTTTGTTTTAAAAGGAAGTTACCACTATGTATATAAGAAAAAATTCATCTTTTTGTATTCCTTCACAGTTGTGCCTCTAGCTCACAAATAAAATAGCAAGGAAAGCATACTTCTTATCTCTCCAAAGTGACCCAAACTTTGTACTGAGAGCAAGTATCATACCAGGATCCATACCAAATGCAATAGTAACAGTTATTTTCCTAACAGCTGGGTGAGAAGGGAGACAGCCAGGCTTGCTTAGGTGCTATTTCTCTCCACATCTCTCATCTGTCAGAAGAAAGCAGTAAGTAGCAGGGCTATGGGTATTCCACACACAGAGAGTACCTAGAAAAGCTGTTTCACTTTCCATAAACTAACTTGCATCTGAGAGAGGAACCACGACTCCCTAATCTATATGGGACCCTGGTGATTCACCCAAGCACAAAACATATAACACATGGGGCTCGAGCCATTTGGGGGTGGGGTGTCATAGCCACAGTGAAAATTCACATAATAGCAATGAAGTCTAAATGGGTCTCTATACCACAAACTTTTTGCTCGTGGGATTACTCATGAGATTAAGCATCTGTCAGAACTGAGCCTTAAATATGTGACACATCCAACCTGATTGTGGGTGTGAGTATACAGCGATGCAAAAGTATAAACACATAAATATGCCATCCTCCATGTAGCTGTCAGTAACTGATAGAATCACCTGCTTATCTGAAATGAATTCTTAATTAAAATATGAGATTCTTCTTAATGTTTTTTCTGAATGGTTGGAAACTAATTAGATCTCTAATTAAGCAATTTCACCTGACATAGTTATCTGAATATTAACTCATCAGTAGTGCAGTGAGGGATTTTACATACTCAGGGAAATCTGCTCAGATTCCTTCAAATCCCTTGAGTTTTGTGCCTATCAGTTTTATGTGGCATTCCCATGCTTTTGGCTGGGGATTGTTCTGCTTTATTTTTCAGGTGTGCATTAGTATAAGATCTCAATGCATTTTCTTTTTTTTTTTTTTTTTTTTTTTTTTTTTTACAGGTGGTTTACTTTTTGTTTGGTTGTTTTTTCTTTTTTAGTTGCCATTTCATATGTGAGGAAATAATGAATCACCTGGAATAGCAAGGGACAGGCTTTGAGGAATCAGATGGCTCTGCCTAGGTCTTCATTCCCAATTCATACCTTGCTTGGTGCTACCCCTGCACATGAGTTTCTATGAACCTGGTCCTTCACTTGTATTGTGTGTGTTCTCTACATGAGCTGCACAGTAACAGCCTCACACAATTCTGCCATATTTATTTCTTAGGGTGTTTCTCAGGACAAATGTTCAGCATTACTCTGGCAGGTAAAGTAATACCCAGCTGGCTGTGCACTAGTGAGATAACCCACAGACCTGCATCACAGTGTCTTTTTAATATGAAAATGTAGACATAAAAAGTGCTCTGCCTCCTGCTATAAAAAGAAAAATGAATACCTGGGCACTTAGAAATCTCTATTTACATGCTGATTACAGCTATCCCTACAGCCATTTGGAACCACTGATCCTTTTAGGAGCTTTCTCTTCCCAGGGTGGAGGGAGTTGGACAGGGTTGCCTTTCAACACACTTTTTTGTTCTGTGCAAACCTTTAGCATTTAGAAACTGGTGGATCTGCCCCAGTTTTATTGAAAGGAAAAGAAGAAGAGAACCTTAAGTCTGTTACCTCTAGCACTACAAAAGATTCATTATTTTCAGAGCATACCTCTGCGCTAAACAAAATTTTGAACCTATAAAAACTTAGTCTGGGAAACACTCCAGCTTTTCTAGTAACTTGTAGTTAACGTAGGATCAGTAGTTACTGAGTAGTCTACAGCTAAAGACTTTTAAGTAAATTCCCCATTTACTGTCCCCAGGCTTACTGCTACCTGCAGGCTGCTTGAAGCCAGGCCACCCTAACAGGTTAATTTGGATTAAGTAGAGTTGTGCCTGTTTCCAGTTATGCTCCAGGGAGTAATGAGGCCAGCATTTAAGTCTCCTGCCTGATTATAAGATATCTCTTTGGAGCCAGCATGAATGGGGGCAGGTCTTTCTGACAGTCCCCAATGAGGCTTGAACTCAAGCAGTAGGATCTGAAGCAAAACACTTTAACTCTTTCGCCACCATGCCCTTGTGTTAATTAACTAAGTTATGATGTATCTGACAGTCAAGTCACTTTAGGGTTTCTTGCAACCCAATAGATTAATTAAAGATCTAGTGATTTAACACCAAAATAACTGTTGCTGAGCTCTTGTCTTTTTTTGAAGTGATCCAGTTCAACTAGAAGAAAGAGTGAAAGAATAATTTCTGATGAAGCAGAACAACAAGAACAACAGATAACATGTTTCTGAGAATCTTGTTCTGTTCCTGGATAGAAATCTCTCTTCTCAAGAATTTAATTTTTTGGGAATGTTGAGGTTCTGCACTTTATGCATTAACATATATATTTGTATATATACAGACTATCCAAGGCAGGCCGATATTCCAGCCTGGGAGCTCTGGAAGGTCACTCAAATCCATGTGCTCTTTTT